>CAEMYA010000100.1:190402-221398 GCA_903131615.1 Diplodus sargus | reverse complement strand
ACTGCTCCCGAGGTGCGATGTCCTGGGGATGCCAGGCTTAGAAAAAATTATGGCAATTTCCTCCCACGCCCGTTTAACCAAAGTTAGTTTGGATGGATTTCTCCCCATACGACGCCACGTGTCGGTCTTTAACAGCCCCGACGAGAACGTCGGTCTCCTCGGCTGTGAAGCGCTCCTGGCGTGTGCCTGGCAAATGCGCCATTATAATAGCAATCCGCCATGGAACAAGCACGCCTGCTCTTAAAAGGAATGTGAGATGACACTCTGATTGGTTTATTGAACGTTACGCCCAAACCACACCTATGACTAATGCAGCTACTTCAGACCAACCCATTTTAGATTTGCGCCGGGCGCAAGAGCCATTTATCCCACCGGCATAATAGCAACAGCGCCTGAGATCCGCCCACAAAGATACTTGCGCTTTGCGCTTGACACTTGCGTTTCAGATCGTCAAAATAGGGCCCATACAGTGGTATGCAAAAGTTTGGGCACTCTCTGAGATTTCATGATAATTTGCTCTACCTTTATAAGAGAAGATCACAGCAACAAGATGTGTTTTCTAGACCGAAATTCTTTTATTATAATAAAATAAAATGTTAAAAATGGGATGTGCACAAGTTTGGGCACCCTTTTAATCGCATTCATTTCAAGACCTGTAGGGATTTATAGCTGACAGGTTGCAGCACACAATTGCTTTGATTAGCTCATGAGACCTTCAATTACAAAGAGAGGTGGAACCAATCATGAAAAAGGCTGTTCAACATAGGTAATTGCTGGCTGTGCTTGTCCTAGGTTCTTTCTTCGAGTGTGGCAACACGGGGCCTCTAAACAACTTTCCACTGACCTAAAAACTAAGATAATTCATTATTATGAATTAGGAGAAGGGTACAAGAAATTATCTGGAAGATGTGGACTGTCTCTCTCCACAGTCAGAAATGTAGTGCAGAAATGGAAGGCCACAAGAACAGTCCTTGGGAAGGAAAGATATGGTAGGCCAAAAAGAAATACAGGAAAGGCACAGGTGAAGGATAGTTAGAATGGTCACATACCACAAGCCACAGACCACCTCCAGAGAACTACAAGAACATCTGGCTGCATAGACTAATCTAAATCTTTTCAAAACTGCCGTCAGAAATAGTGTTTCACACCCACCTATTTTCGGTAATTTTCGCCTATTTAGCATACCCAAATGGAAAAGCTAATAACACCATAACTACAAGTCCTAGATGGATGTATGATACTTCATTTGAAAGCTGACAACCTCTAGTTTCTGAAATGATCAGTTCAAACATGGCTCTAAAACATTTTTTTTGTCTCCGAAAATAATAGGTCATATTTGAATAACAATAACTATGATGTGCTTTGTGTAAGGCATATGGCAATATACCACATACATTCTACATCTTGTCAACTACACCTGGATGAAATTTTAGACTTCTAGGCCTAACCTTATGGGAGTTATGGAGGTTTTAGTTAGCGGTGTCACTGGCGTCCACGAACCTCTCCAAAACGTCTCCAAATGGCCAAATTGTGCCAAATGCTTTTACTCACTTCTGTGACACTGGAAACATTACTGAAGCATTTTGGTGACTATAAAACCTTTCTCCATGATTCAAAACATAATTTTTTCACACATTCATTTGATGGGTGGTTGGAGGGGTTTCCACACGCTTCTAGGTGGCCATATTGAGATATTGTCATGTGACAAGACACTAAAGAATAGTAACCATTGTACAAAAATGACAGACTATACTGAACTGAATTTTAAACAAGGATTTTATTATCTTTCAATATACTATTACTGTATGTACAACTGTGCCAATATCAACAAAATATGAACAATGAATGAACTATATACAAAAAAATATAGAATATGAACTAAATATGAACAACATACAAAAACTTTAAAATGTGTATAAAAGTAATAAGTAGTGGAAATGTATAAGAACCGCCTCCAGCAGGAGAGGGTTGGGCGTCTGACTGTCTCACTTTGAGGCTCCCAATCCACGTCACTGACTTCAGACTGTGACCTCCAAAACACAATGCAATGCACAAATGTTACCAAATATAATGAAACAATATATAAATGCAATTCAATGTGGTGTTATTTACATAGGAAACAAATAAACACAGATATGATATTACATATTACACAAAAACATCAGGAAAATAATTGTACATAAACAGAATAATTGAATTGGGGGAATATTCCCAGTGTCTGGTCAGTGAAAAAGATCTAGTTCAATTTGCTTACAAGCTTGATAAAAACAATCTAAATAAAAGGGAATTAGAGGCTCAAAATGAATTACATTATAGAATAAAATTACAAGGATTACATAACTTTAGTTGAGTAGCTAACGTTAGCCAGCTAGCTAGGCTTAGCTAGGCTAATTGGGCCCTGGGGCGCTAACCATTTAGCATCATTTATGAAATTCTAACGTATACTGTACTGTTCACTGTAAGCATAAAAACCCCCCACCCACTAACTTTCAATCAAATTTCACTCTTGGCAAAATAAATAAATCAAACATCATCAAAGATAATGTTACTCACCGATCTAAGATGGAGTCAAGGCCCTGAGCAAACATCTCCTCTCTCTCAGAGTCGTGCTCACTATCTTCACTTTCATCAGATGATGCCATGATCAATTCCAGGGCTTCTTCCCAGACATATTTAGCTTTCTTTGTGGCTTTCGCCATTGTAAACTGTGAAAATGGCCGTACAATAAAAGTTTAAATGTGAACAGACTGAACAGACTGAACAAACTGAACAGAAAAAGATGGGGACACTTGTATTTTGTAGCCAGCAAAGTGATGAAAACAAGCATACCCAACAACACCATACAGGAACTGGAGAACATTCTGATTGCGGCCGGGAAAGTATGGATTCTATTTGCCAAACAAAGTTGGTAGACGGTAACCAAATGGACTTTACAGGACGATATTCACAAGCGGGAATAATTTTATGAAAAACCATTTTGATGCTTTTGATCAGTGGATTCTTACGGACAACTGGAACATAAATAATTGAGGATTGGACACATATTACGGCTGTAGGGCTGCGACAAAGGAAGGGAGACGTTATGTGTTTCTTCTATCTCACGTTTACCATGCTGGTAAATATCAATGATTTATGGTTTGGTGCTCATGATTTTTGCAAAATCAACTGGATGAATTGCGGAGATTCTACCCTTTCTAACGACATATAGTATGTCCGTATTGATGAAAGCTGAAGCGGGATACGTCACTGTGCAGTGTAGACATACAGTCACTTATCTGAAATCGCCCGGCGGCGGGCGGGTGGGTGCGGAGAGGTTAAAATGACGTATCTACACTTGACTGTATTAAATATGTAGTTGTAACATAATGTAACATATAGGCTGAAGCATCAGCACAGTAGTAAGAATAACTACAGATCGCTTGCCTGTGATGTGAAATTATCCGACCAGACCTCCTGCACTCATTCCAAACAGGCTGAGACACAACATTTTAAGAACCCAGCAGGGGAAGTCAGATCCCTAAGGCATGGACAGCCATGTGACATGCAGTATGTTGATAAAAAGAGCTTCAGAGCAACCTGTCTCTGAATCAATTCTGTTATTGAACTTTAGGTATTTGTTTTTTTTATTATTTATCTTTTTTGGGGGGGGGGTATCGTTGCTTTGTGGGTTGAAGTCTGTGTCTGGCTGTGAAGACCATCAGACTGACACACCCGTGTTCTGCATTGCCGGCTCTTCCATTCACTCAGACGCCAGCCCTCCTCTGCTGTGGCTCTGATACTACCTCCAGAGGTGGATCAGACCCTGAGCGAAACTGTACCCCCCCAGCATCTGTAACTTTCACACAGATGGCGAGGCAAAGTATTGATATCCACACTGAAAGGGCAGTGTGAATGGGGCTATTCTTTAACAGCAATGTGCCAGGTTCTGGAACATCCCAGTACTTACAAGGAATGGGCAATGATGACACACAGATTGGTTTAATTTACCTTATGCCAAAAACACACCCATGACTAATTCAGAGCCTTAATACAACCTCTTTGCGCTGTGTGCCTTACTTAGCAGCCAGATTATCTGACGATTAATGAGATCATGGGCATCATTTCTTCTGTTCCTTTAATGCTCAGGTTTATTGATGGCTTTTCAACAGTGCTAAAAAAAGTAAATGTTTTTAGAATCAATTAGTGAATAAAAACAGTCAGGAGAGTATGATAAGACTCTTGTTGTACAGATAACCAACCTGTGCAGTCCCCTTGGAGACCCTGTCGAGAATTAAGATAATGTCACAGTAATGTGTGTGTTATGGTGAGTGGCCAGTAGTGTCAATGTCGCATTATTTTGTCATTCAAGTTTTCTCTTCAGAATGCAGTAAGTAAAATAACTGTGCACCTGCTGTGACACATAAGCACGGACCATCAAATGTTTTCGATACTTGTGCTGTAAGCGTCTGCAACGGATCAAATTTTCCAGCTCTACAAATAAGCATAATTTTTGACACTTTTCCAGAGCCTCCACATTAAACTTAAGCAACGACCTATACATGGAGAAACAACTACCTTGAGAATGAGCTACATGAAGAGAACTTTAGATTACTAGGGATACTCACTGCTCCAAGAGGGTTGCCAGGTTTCTGGATGGTGGCCAGAGATGCTCAAGCAGATCTTCTTCCCTACTTCGAATCTTCCATTTGGCTAAGAGAGGAGGAAGTAATACAAGGTCAAATGGGGATAAGTGGGTGGAGATTCATTAATAAAACAAACACTGCCAAAAGTTTTAACAAGCAGACTGACATGAAAATGTAAAACAGTTGAGTGTTAAAATGGAAAACGCAGGCTGATATTTTACAGAAGTACGATTTTTCAAACAATAAATGCTAAAAAAGAAACATTAAAAAGAAAAAAGAGAAAAAGTAGCTGGACGCAATGAAAAAGTGTATGTCACAACAAATCAGAGAACTCTGGCTTTCATCAGCCTGTCATTAGTGCAGGTGTCATACAGCTGTCTGAATATACTAAGACAGTTTCATATTCCCACAAAACCAGTACCATTCCCCCTGACAGTGTGATGACAGCCCAGGCTTTGATCTGACAATTGTCACTTTGTGTGCTGCAACCAGAAATGGCTGAGGGTTAAATGACATGCCGTCCATTTTCTACTCTTTGATCATATGATTTGACATATTCCTGTTCCGCTTCAGTGGCAGAATAATCGAAAGCAATTGAGACGTGGCCTTTGTCAGTGTCTTACTGTGAGGAGGATAATGCTTGGGGGCTTCATAGGGTATTCTGGGGGGAGCACGATTCTGCCGTGGTAAACCCCGCCATCGAAATCGGAATCTGGGGGCCCGCGTACGGAGAAGTGCCATTCAAAGAGGTTATCCTGCATAAAGAAAGACATGTCACATTGAGCACATGTTACATACAGACATGTTCATCAGGATGGACACAACTGTGTGACTTGGCTGGCTGACACTGACAATGACGTGTCCTGTGAGGCATTACCACACAGCTGTTGTGCTGATGTTGAGCTTTTTTTCTTAATTGAGAAGTTTCCAATTAATAAAAAAAGTACATTTCTATAAAAACATCACTATGTCTTGTAAATTATCAATCTACATCTTTAACATTCAGGCTGTTTTTGATTGTTTTTTCTTTCATCTTTTTTTACAGCCTTTTGAAGGTATATCATCAATCTGTGTGTCAATCAATGATGTTGTTATACCAACTAGTGCAGTGCCCGTAGGAAATATGTATTCCTATAGAAAAGTGGGAGGTTAAGTAGTTTTTTCATGGATGGCCAAATGAGGCTGTGTTTGAAGGTGAGACATCAAGGATATTTAGGTTTGTTGTGAAATCCGATATTCCAGGGTATAATTGGCCGTTTTTGACTATTTTTTATTTTGCCATTATATTTCACCTTAAAAACTAGTAACTTGCTGTCATTATTTTCAGCACAACCTCACATGTGTAACTGTACAGTTAGTTTTTTTATTTTGACTTACTGTATTAACACAATGGACCTAAAATCACAATAAAAAAAAACATAAAATCCGATTAGAAAAAGTTAGATTTTTTTACTGTGAAAACCACAAACATGTTTAACAAACCATTTTTTATTACTTATAATGCAAATATAAATTGTTGTTTGCTAAATATGTGCATAAAATGTGAAAATGTACAAAGTTATATGTAGCTATTTACATTTAAATGCAGGCAATGCTCAGGTCTGCCTGAGCTCCTTCCTGCTGAATGAAGAGCTGCACTCCCTGCTCCACATTCAGCAGTCTCCTCATTGTTTTGTCTCATTAAACAAAAAACCGACTCCACTACACACTAAACACACTACACCAAACACTATATAACACACTAACTATACACTCCAAACACGCTAAATGTCACAAATCTCTCAATTCTCAATATCGCTGTCTCTATACCGACCGTCGTTGCCTGTCATTCATCCGCCTCCGTCCCTCCCACAACTTCCCCTGTTCCTCAGCAACCAAACTTGCTGCTTGGACACTTTCGTGACAAAAGCCCGTTTTTACCGTTTCTTCCTGCACCAGACACAAAGCAAACGTGACGGCAATGTTCGCGAAAAGGCGTGGCGGACATTATTTACCCTAAGTCCGGTTTTGGACGTGCCGGTGCGTCCGGTCAGTCGACTCGGGAGGTGGGCCGTGTGGGCTAGCGGCTAGCAGCTAGCTACACGCGAACATCCACAGATTCCAATTAAACTTTGTTGTCCTGGCGTATCCGGATCTCCTCAGACCCGAACAGACTCGGTCCGGACTCGTTTAGTCTCATTAATCCACAACAGTCAGTTTAGATGCACAGAACAGAACATTACTGAAACGCTGGCAAAATCCCGGTCCAGCTCGCGCCGCTGCAGGTATAAATCCACTTGTTTCTTAAGGTATGTTGTGGGCTTGAGCTCTGCAGTGATTGGCTCTGGTGCACACGTGGCTATGGTGTGCAATGATTGGCTCTGGTGCACACGTGACTGTGGTGGCTCCGGTGGACAATGCTCGGAATTTGTAAAGCATTTATGAAATAATTTATTAACGGTATCATTGCAGTCCAAATAAATCCAACGTTGCACACCCTTGAACCACGAAGCAGCCATGTTGAAACTCTCAGGTCAGTCTGATCCTGATCCGCAGAGATATTTGAGGAACACACACACACACACACACACACACACACATACACACACACACACAGACCTTGCTTTTATAGAGAGTGTTTTTTTTTTTTAAATCACATCTGATCTCAGCTGAATCCCAGAATTATCTGTAAACCATGTGATTGGTCTCCCACTAAGCCAAGTTGGCTGAATCATCCCAAGGGATGTCATGATTCCTTTGTCTTATGTAATTTTCAAGGATGGAAAGAGTACTGCAAATCTGTACTCAAGTGCATTACAGGTACAACTACTGGTATCAAAATAACAGAGACCTTCAACCAAATGGATTCTAAATTGCTCCCAACTCCTGCTCTGTTCTGCTCATGGTCACTTCTCCAAACATGGGCCTGCCTTGTCGTTTTTTTGTCTGTATGTCAGGGTTTTCATTGGCCAGTTTGTGATCTAATGGTTTTATGGGCAACAAAAGTGCAGATGAAAGCTTTGGATATTAATTCAAATTGTACTCGGTACTCTATTAAAAGTAACAAAGTAGATGAAGATTTCAGAACAAAATTGTCTCCATGTCACTGTGTCCTGGTGTAGACCTTAACATAACTGCATGTCACTGTAAGCAAACAAAAGCTCATCAGGATTTTCTTCTTTTTTTCCCCCAATTCTGTCATTTTTCAATTATGATTCCTATTTGGGATGAACATGGGTCAAGGAACATCAGTTCCCAACATGCTTTGTTGTAATGTCAGTGAGTTAGTTCTAGGCTATACATAGAAAATAGAAAATGTTAAAGCAATTTGGTGAAGGAAAACTCATGTCATCTATGTAAAAATGCTGTCACGCTGTTATGCTGTCTAACAGTACCTCCAGTTCAGATATGAGGCTATAAGACCCTGGCAAACACAGTACAATAAAGTAGAAGACGTTGGTCTGTAAACTGTAATGGATGTTTACAAAGACTGTTGAGGAAATCACTGTTTCCTTCTCATTCTTTCTCTCTTCAAAATAAGTCTGACTTGAGGGCTTTTATTTTGTGGTGTCACCGTGTTCCCACACCTTTTTACTTTGGTGAATACAAAGTTATCATCAGTGACAGAAATTGGAAAAACCTGAGTAGAAAAATAAGACAAAAGTTGCATGAAATCAGAATGTGCCTACTTCTTGTATCAACAGTACATCTTTACGTAAATGTTCTGTTAGACTACACAGTATTACAGAGGGTGTTTAATGTTTTTATACTGGCACTATAAAGGTACAACAGCACAGTAGTATCCTAGTGAACTTACTTCCAGTGGCTGGGCGTGGTAGTGCTCTGTGGGATCCCTCAGTTCAGCAGCCTCTTTCATCAGCCTTTTTACTGCTGGTTATTCAAAGGAAACAAAGAAACAATTGAGGTCAGAACATGCAGGTTTAAAATCATTCTCAGGATTTGAAGCAGTCCACCACCATGCCTTGTATGTGTGAAACCCTACAATTCCAATGACATTTCTGATTTCCAGATGCAGAGAGCTGTGAATGTACTGCTCCCTTGGGTTACAGGATGTTAACACAGATTGACAGATGAGAAGAGCATGCAGATGGACTGGACTTCATGTACTGGCAGTGCACAAAACTCCGCTGTCACACTCTTCATACAGCTCGGGTAAAATGACTGAAACAGAAACGCTTGTAATGTGCAATCTCAAAACCTTGTTTTGAAACCACCTTTGGCACATCTATTTCTTCTCCAGACACTGTGGAGTCACACAATCTCCTGCTAAGCCTTTGGTGTGTGGACTGCCATTACAAAATGAGGCTGATTATTATAACATCCTCCATGTTTACCTGTTTGCAACCAACTGGGTGAATAAATAGTTTATTATATTAATATTTTGTTGATTGTCAGGACAGACAAACCAAGACAATTTTGGGGAGCTTTATTCTGTTTCTGTTGAAGAGTGCGAGTTCATCTTAGTGTGCTAAAAGAGAAAAACTTAAATTCAGAAGTGTAGGGTTGCATAAGTAAAGTAAGTGTAAGAGTATTCCATCTCTTGACATTTTGTGAATTTATTTTGTTTTAGATTTAACTAAAAACCTAGCAAATTCCCAGCGAGATGGGGGTGAGGGACACCTGCATAAATATATTGGCAATTGCTGGTTGTTGCGGTGAAGGGTGGCAGTGGCTGGCTGGAAAATTTTTGCATATTGCCCAATAGATCATCTTAACATCCTAACATTCAGGCTTTATCTATTTGCAATTTACAACTATTTACTAAAATGTACTCTTCTAGAAAAAGAATGACTATAAATGATATAACCATTGGGAGATGATTTCTGATAAGTGCAAATGTCTATTTTTGCCTTACAATTTCCATTTTCACTGGAAAATAATATTAAAATCATTAATGTGTGACATTTGTTGGGGTCTGTACCAAATACATGCTTTCATAAATTTAATTTATAGGCCAGGGCATCTTCCCAGCACTGCAGTACTTCATTATAATGATGTTTTTTCACATATTTTTCCTGAACAAAAATGTGCAGCTTTCTGTGATTTAGATGGCACTGGGCCACATTGTGATTTGGCAATAATAAATTTGATTAATGTGCAGCCTTATTGTCTACTACCATGACTTCTACTTCGATCAATAACAATGATGAAAACAACTCACAAACTGTGATTGCAAAGCACTCTGCAGAGAGAGAGAGGATGAATGTACTCTTGGTATCAGCACATATTGCAAAGGTATTGACATATATCAGAGCTGAAGCCACTGTGCTTAAAAAAACATAAGCAGAGGATTAGCAGATGACAGACAGAGTCTTGATCCTGCTGCATGCTGCGAATACAGCTGAACTTGTGACGCGGGCACAAGTCTCTCAAGGGTCCATTTCTACCCATGGCGGCATTTTGTTAGTCTGTGTGCAGACGCAACACAATCTCAGAATGAGGCGCCGGAGAAACATCTGCTGGAATTAACCCTCGTGTCATGGCTCAGCCCACAACACACTCAGGCCTGCTGGGTTAATCTGAATACAAACAAACTCATCACTACTGGACACATAGTTACACAAGTCTAGCTGCTGATGCTGGTGATGATGATGATGATGATGATGATCGGGAGGGGGGGTTAGTCACCATCCTGGCCAGCAGTCAGAGGACAAGAGGTGAGTCCTCACATTGGCCACATTAGAGTTCATCTTAGGCAACACCTGGGGTTAAAAATCCCCTCATGCTTTAACACAAGGTCATGAGTCACAACAACAGGTGCTGATATCACAGGCCCAGCCTAATGTTGACAAAGTGCTCTTCACAAGTTCAAAGGAGCTGTTGCATTGTGAGAGAGCAAGGTCAATTTGCTTACTTTTGCTCTCTTATGGGCTGCTACTAGAGCTCCAGCTATCAGCTAACAGCTTGCTGCAAGAGGAAACAGGATGGGGCTGAAAATTGGAAAGTAATTGTGAAAAAGAAAGCGGAACTAAGAGGTATTCATGGAGGCAAAATTGGTTTGGAATCCAATCGAGAGTGGACTGCTTGGGTGTTGAGCTGGAAATGGAGACTGTGAAATGAACACAAGAAGAGGACGAAGGGCAGCAGTGGGGATGGGTGGGAGAGAAAATAACAGGGATGAGGCGAGCTGAGAGGATGTGCAGGCTGCAGGGGGGAGTGAAGCAGTGGAGCAGAGAGATGGCCTGACACCACACGGCTTTCAGGGCACGTGTTCGGTCTGATTCCACCCGAGGACGGACACTCTTCGGTGAAGATGTGAATCAACCCCAGCAAACCCACATCGGATACACAAGGAGAATAGGGAACGAGTCTGTACGTGTGTGTGTGTATGTGTGCTTGGCTTCATCCACCTCTGCTTGTTTACACAAGAGTGCAGGGGTCACAGAGTGCTGGCAGTCTTACTCAAGCTTAAAATTATTAAAGGTCCCATATTATGCAAAATACACCTTAGAGCGGTTTTCTATCAATAATATGCATCCCCGGCCTGTCTACAATCCCCCCGGTATGAAAAAAGTTCATCCTCTCCCTTTTTTGCTTTCTCCGCCTTTAGAAAATGTGTGCTTATACAAGCCAGTTGAAGATAGTCTGTTGGTGACGTCACCGACAGATTAGACGTGTCCCCCTAGGTTGGTGGCACCGCCACAGGTGAAGGTTTGCCACACCCGAAGGAATTATCTAAACGGCGCCATTTTTTTCCGCTCGGTTAGAAAATGGCGAATGTACGACCGGGTAGAAGCGGTTGTTCTGTCGTTGGCTGCACTAACGAGCACCAGAGTCTGTTTAAACCTCCCTCATCGGGGGTCTTGAGGACTCAATGGATCGATTTTATTTTTAATGGGAATGTACCCACAGCAGTTCCCAAAGTGCTGTATGTGTGTGCTCACCATTTCACTTCGGACTGTTTTCTCAACGAGGGACAGTACAAAGCTGGCTTTGCCTCGACACTGACCCTCGTACAAGGACCCAGCAACTGAACCCGAGCCACAGGTAAGTGTCGCCGTGGTTTGATAGTATTTACAGTACGGTGAAGTGAGCTGGAAATTGGCTAGTTAGCTCCGCTTCGGTCCGCTATGCAATGGCGTTTGAAGTGAGTTTGATGTTAATAATATTCCGATGGAGCTTGGTTGTCATAGTAAAAAGTCTGGAAACATGTGCAGACTGGAGACAGAGACTGTCTTGGAGACAAACATAGCTTCCACTAGCTGTTAGCCATTGGCTACCTGGCAGTAACTGTAACAACACATACAAACAAACTAACATTATTCAGTCACACTAACCATTCTGAAACGTCCTGCTGCAGCCACAGAGTCTGTACTCTTCAGGAGCCTCTCCTTCTGGGTCAGATTCTGGGTCAAACTGGTTCGGTTGAACGAAAAAATCTCAGCGAGCCATAACGTTACATCCACTGTAAACATTAGCGCATGCTACTGCCAACGCAGGGGGAATCCTCTCCCTGAGAGTGATGTAGCAGGAAGAGCTCTCCAAGTAGGCGTTGACAGACGGAGCTCATTAGCATTTAAAGGTGCAGGCACAGAAACAGACTGCTCTGAATAGAGCTCTGTAAAGAGACTTTTAGACAGCTGGAATTCAGGACCACTGATGGGTTTGGGGCAATACATATCGAATACAGAGTTTTTGGACCTTTGACAGCTGTGTGAAATTGATGAAAAACAGTATAATATGGGACCTTTAAGAGAAGGGGGCAGATGAGCAACCAATCCTATGTAAAGGGAAATTTCAACTTCCATGCATCAGCCTGCAAAAGCATCGTGGCCCACAACTGATCAACATACACCTCATGTTCTGGCAGTTTTGCATTGCAAAAAGCTTCAGACTACTGTCTCCAAGGATGATGAAACTCTGAAAAGTTTTTTCCAAGTTTTAACAGGAAATGAGACATGTCTGCATTCTGTCTTTAATGCAAAACACTACCTACATTTGCCAGCTGTCAACAGTAGATGTCTATTTCACTGAGAGACAACTCCAAAACAGAGAAGACAAGCTTGATTTCCATAAGAATGATGAAATAATGTGCTTTGGGAATTTTACTGCTTGGGCAGTGCCTTTAATGTTGTGTGTTTGATTCCAGCTTCTAATGTCATCTCAGCTCTCACTCCACATAAGTATGCATACATAATTCCACCTTCATCAATGACAATCTGTTGGTTTTCCTGAAAATGTTGAGCTTCAACAGAAACTCAAATTACAATAAAGCTGTTTGCCCATGTGGCACGGCACATAAGAGCCAACAAATTAAATAACAGACAGGAAGCTTAACTGTGCAGTGATCTGTGAACAGCTGAATATGCAGCTGCAGCGCTTCATAGTGAGAGCTCCATCAGTCATGAGCAGCAACATGACATTTCAAATTCACAAATGCTGAGCCAGCTGTAAGCGGGGCAGCCAACTGGTAAAAAAGACTAACTCAAAATCGGAAGGTTGCAAATGTGACATATGTAAGTGTAATCATGCTGTGTGTCGATCAAGCTGCTATTTGTACAAACCTTTCAAATTCTGTAATACTCCTTTACAGGGAAACTCTAGGGGTGAATAGGGTAAACCTAGAAGATATCACCATGAAACTGAATACTGAAAGCGACAGAAATTTTGAAGGTATACAAACAACTGGATAATTTGGCTCCATCCCATCTCCAATTTGCATTCCTATCCCTCATTTTCCTACCTCAGAGCAGAATTACAAGGGGTAGTGGTTGACATGTCCTACAATAAAATGGGACAATCCTTCAAGACTCTCAAAACACATGACCAGACACTTCCATTCTGCTTTGTCTCTCATCTCTTGCATTACCATGGTAACCCTGGTATCACCACAACACCATTTGCCATTTCTCTGATTGAGACAGAGAAGCATGGATGCTCCCAATTCCATCAAAACTCCCTGTTATCAATCAAGTCATCAAATAAAAAAATAATAAAATTACTGCTTCATTAACTGGTGCCTTATGCTACTACCCTGCCAGTCAGCACTGACTGAGAGGTGGTTCCCAGTGCAACAACTTTCGCTGCATGACTTAAATTAAATTTCTAGTGTTATAAGCCACATCAAAATCCTGGAATGTCAAGCACAAATCAGCAATAATGATGTTAGCTTAGTTAGATGCTGAGGCATCAGCAAACTAGCAGCAAATGATGTACACTAGTTATAGAGGAAAGGACCATAATACATTGAAACAACAGAGAATTCATATAACCCTCAGTTTGAAGTGTGCCTCTGAAAATTTCTGTTTGGACACCATGTAGCCCTAATACTTCACCCTACCCCTCTAACCAAACAAGAATCAGGACATCATACCCCTTGGTGTAAACGTGTAAAATGGAGAGGTAGGGCTAAATGGTAGTTGAAAGGGGTGAATTGGGATAGGGGCTGTAATGTTGCCAAACACACCTGTATCTTCCTTAGAGTACCTATAAAGGCAGAAATACACTCACTGTGTATTCTTTCTGAGCATTACAATGACACAGAACAGTGTGTCTTTTTCAACAAAACTATTTGGTCAAGCATAAATAGCACTTAACCAGCATGCAGAGAGCCTAATAACCCGACAACTCACAAGATTAATGTGAACTGGCTAAAGCTGAGAAACTTCAACACCGAAAGTTATCATTATATCTGACAAAATCAGTTTCCAATTAAAACTTCCATCTCAACCTCCAGGTTTTTCAGACATTGTTAATCACGTGTAATTAATTTGCTTGCAATTTCACACTTTCAAATTGCAATCTCAAAATAAACAGGATGAATCATTCAGCCCTATGCCTACTTTTCTGTTAGTTCTCAGCCTAAGTAGGAGGTCTGGAACATAGAGTTTAGCACAGTGAATGGCTCAGAGTGGCTGTGCATCATTTGTACATAATGTATACATACTGTATGCAGTAAGTACAACTTTAGACTATGGTACATGCCTGTGGCCCAAGGCAATAATGAGCCTAATGTGTGGCCTAAGTTGTCCTGACAGCACAGGGAGCAGTGGTCTCCTGAACAAATACCCAGCAGACCTTGGCACATAGCTGCAGCACTGGGTCTCATTTCCATCAGCAGCAGCAGCAAATTAGGCATTTTATCAACACATTATGGCTGTGTAGAGGAGGACTATGGAGAAACACAGACTGCAGAGTGTGAATGCAAGCTGTTAAAAACTATAAGAACAATCTCCACATAGGGTATGCTCATATGCTGTTCATCTGATTTCTTGTCTGAATACTGTGAATGCTTGTTTTTTCTTACCTTATTAAAGAAAGCGGTATTTTTGTATGTTCTAGAAAATACTGGAGGCATGGGTCAGGTAAAAAGAGACACTTTGGTTTGGGGGAGGGTGCAGGATCAAGAGGAATAGGATGACCGAGAGAGCTATAACTGAAAGCTTTTCAGGATGAAAGATCCTCTCTATCGTCCTGGACACCAGTTAGTCATGATTTCTCCACTTGGGGAATCCTTTAGTGCCCCATAGAGTGAAATCAGAGCGCTCAGAGGTGTGATAGGCTATCAGGGCTGACCAGGCACTTCAGAATGAGAGATGAACCACTTTGGAGAGTCAGCTCAGTACCTCATGCACCAGTATCTTTTGGGATGGCAGCTGGCAGCTTCAACTTTAATGGCAACACCAGTGATGACTCTCTCTGAGCCTGGGACTCCAAGTGGACATGGGCAAGATATCTTAATGTCTCGACCAAATTTCATGGGCGTTATCTGATCTCTCATTTCAAGTCAGCAGTCCATTGCCAGAACTTCTATTTATTAACCTCAGCTTCTTAAAGTTTTAAGAGTGCCAATTTAGGCATCCAACTAAGAGCCACACAGAAAACCCTTTAAACCTAAAAAGAATTTGTGATTGGTCTCATAAAAGTGTTAACCTGTTAAACTTCTTGAGCACTGAATTAATCTGTTATTAGATGAGACAGATCACTTTATCTGTCTGCCGTAGTCCAACAAAGTAAGAGTTCCACATTAAACTGCCAAGTTGTCCGCTGGAATCAGTAACTTAAGATAAAAGCACTTCCGAGGTGCCTGTTGTTGTCATCCAACCAGCAGGGTTCTATAAATTGTCAATCTTAACCTGACAGATTCACGCAAGGGTTTGGCACAATAGCAGAGTAGTAGCTCTGGCCAATACTGCATATTGATAGTATCTTTATTGAAATATGTGACTATATACGGTCAGGGGTAAGGGTCGTCTTTTCCTGGTTTTAAAGGCTGCATAACAGTAAAGTGATTCCATTTTCTGAACTTACCAGACTATCCTACTTGTTCTAATACTTGCCTTTACCCACTTAGTAATTACTGGATATCCACATTATAATCACAATATGGTTGTCATGGTTCTGTTGTGACAGCCTGGTTGTTTTTTGTTCTGTTTTTGTTTTTCCTTTTTCTCCCTCATCTGCTCCTTCCCTTTGTGTGTGTGGGCGTGGCAGCGGCAGCAGCAGCAGCAGGGTGGTACACCTGCTCCTGGTCAACTCATCGCCCTCTGACTATTTTAACCCAGTCCCTCCACAAATTCAGTGCCAGATTACTCCGTCCCTAATGGTGACTACACTATGCCACGAACCCTGAGTAATCTCAACACTCGACGTCCCTGTGTTTTTCTCTTCTATTAATGCTCATTGTGTTGCCTCGGCAGAAACCTCCAGCACATCCCCGCTGTTACCTGGTCACCAACCTTCCTGTGCTCCTCCACGTCCGCTCTTGGAATTATTGCGTGTTTCTGGCCTGCCTACCTGCCAACCTACCAGTCTGGGCATCTCGGCTGCATGATGCACCATTACCAATAAACCTTTGACTTCCTGAAGAATCTGGTCTCTGCATTTGGGTCTACTGAAAAATCAACCCTAACAATTATATTTTTGAATGAATTCTGCAGCCCTATTGGCCAATTAAAAAATCAGCCATTAACCAATTAATGTAAAGCAATTAAAAAATCAATACCAGTGTCAATACCATCTTTTACAGTGGCTTTTGAGGATAATTATGATTTAAAGTCGCCACAGTGTGTTGTTCTCAAAGCTTTGTCTCAGCTGACTATTATACATTTTCTCTAACAATGTCCCATTTAAAACAAGTCAAAGCAAGGCTGTCAGTGAGGCCTTTGGCTGGCTGCCTGATTCAATAGACTTCAGTACTGTCTGAGACTTCGCTCTTCTTTGTGTGTGAGTGTGTGGATCACTTTGTGAATATTAACGCACAATGTAAATGTTTTGCTTCAATCACAAGACAGGGCTCAGGCCTCTTAGGAAGGTTAAGTATACTGCAATCTACTTGGCATCTGATGAAGTAGTTGCAGTTGGTATCATCTTAATAGTTAGGGAATAAAGCTCTGCAGCCCTTAGTGAATAATCAATCATTTGGACACATGCTTTGTTGTCAGTGCTGGCTACTTACAGCATTGTCCAGCTTTGAAGACAGTGTTCTTAGATAAACTGGCCCTGTTGTATGCTCAAGCATATTTAATGAAGCTGGCTTTAAATGGCTCTTGGAGGCTATAAAATAGGGATGTCCCGATCAGGTTTTTTTTACCCCGATCCCGATCTGAGTTCTTTAATATTTAGTATCTGCCGATACCGAGTCCCGATCCGATACTTAGCCTTATCTAATACTGTCCTGGATAATACAGCTGCATTAAGAAAAAAGGCACCTGCATCCAAGCTGTTCCTTTATAGTTTTTTTTATTAAAAAATATAAACAAAGTAAATACTTTCATTTGGCTCTTTCTTATTCTGCATATGCTATTACAACATTGGCTTCCACCTTCCTTGTGTTAGCAGGTGAGTCTGTGACACTGCACTGTGACAGCAGCTCGTGTACAGCCAGCTGAAGTGTGTGAGACGCAGCCCACGCTTGGTTCCTCCATATCATCCACTGCTTTTTACATATTCCTTACGTTGCCAAGATGTGGACGTGTTGAATGTCTATTTCACAGCGTTCAGCTTCTCCTCGATTTCCTGTTTTACATGCTCTGCTGGATGAGACCCACGAAACTAGTGCGCATACCGGCACGCTGTAACTCGAAAGTGGAGTCAATGTAATGTAATGCAGAGATGGTAGGGCACACCGTAGATTTAAAAACTCCAGATGACTAAGAAAACCCTGATCCTCTCCCACGGAGATGAGCTGGTTTTCCAGAGTGATTAATTTAATTACCTTCTCTGTAATATTTGTGGAATGTCGCTGTCTCGAGGATTTTTCTCTATCCTTTTGAAAGTATCCGCGAGTGTTTGCTGCTTCGGTGTCCTTGCCTGTACTCTCGAGTGAACACGTTGTATTCTTTGAGTGTTAGTTTTTTATATGCCGAATCAAATAAGTACCGTTAGTATTAAGTGCAGCCCTGCGAAACGGTCGTATTGCAGATGTTACATGTTGCCGTTGGACAGCTTTCACTTTCTAATTTAAGTTATTTCCACGCTGCAGACATTTTATCCACAAGTTTGCCAGAGTAACGCTGCGCGTGCGTCTGAGTTCTGCCACAAATTGTGCTCTGACGTAAAAAAATAAATAAATAAATCGGGCTTGGGTCCACATTCAAAATTGCCGTGAAAACCCCTTAAAAACAGAGCACTTGGGCACATGCAGGGATGTGTGAGTTAATCTGACTCACTTCACTGGTAGTAGGAGACAGTTTTTTTGCTGGGGGAGAGACCTGGAGGTTCAAGGTTGGAGGTTCAAGGTTTCCTCTACATGTAATTGATTGTGGCGCACCACCACGGCAAAATAAACGCGGCCACACCTTCAGAATAATGTTGTTTGTTTTTTTTTACCTTGTTTTTATGTTGTGTTATCTTTATATTAATGTAAATTATTGTATGAAATGTGATTTTGGCACAAAACATGGTGTTTTTCGTGAAATGTGACGCTACGCTGCAAATAGCCTACCCTTATTTTGAAAAACCAACACCGGAACACCGGAGTCACCACCTGCCTTTCTAGCTGCGGTGCAAAAGACGAAGACAGTAGAGACAACAGTCCGACGTGGAGGGAGAGAAAAGGGTGAAAGAAAGGTACCTAAGCTAGGTTATATTCGATATAGTTTTGTTCAAACCAGTAAAAACGACCCTAATGTACAGATGGATTAGGCTACAGAAAAAATCCTGAGTCGGGATAAATGTGTTATTGATTGGTTAATACAGGATACGCATTATTTCTATCATTATTTCAGAGAGATTCTTATTTTTATTTTATTTTTGTACCATTGACACTTGTTAAAGAGAGATTACTTTATGCCTAATAAAGCATGTCGAGTCTTTGGTTATACAGTAGAGAGAGATATTATTTTGGTGTAGATTAATTTTTAACTGTAAAACTTAATTTTCTATTGATAGAGGAAACCCATTACGTTTCAGATACGCGTTTTGAACAGCACAACATAACGTTAGCTTAGGTAAATCCCAGGTAATTTCTGCCATGACTCTTTTCTGGTTACATTTTCAGATGAGTATATTAAACTATTTTCAAAAGAAGAGAAAGGTTCCAGAGGAAGAGAGTCAGGTAACCTTACATAAATCAAATCAACTTTATTTATTTTTATATAGCACCTTTCATACATGTTAAAATGCAGCCCAAAGTGCTGTACATTAAAGGAAAAGAAAAATGAAACAAACCCCCCATAACATCCCCATTCCCCGCACCCCCATTCACATACACACACGGATATGCACACATACACAGGCACATGCGCGCACACACACACGCATGCACACACACTCACACACACACACACACACACACACACACACACACAATAAAATGTAGTATGGCTGAGCAGCGATAGACCAGGTGAGGAGACCCTAACCTATGGGAGCCATCCCCACCGAGAGCCCTCCAAGGCCACGACCACAGGGGGGGCGCCGCCACAGAGACCATCCCAACCCAGACAGCCAGGGGTCCCTACCACGGCCATAAAGCCCTGGGGCAGGACTCCCCCACTATCCAGGCCCGGACTATCCCCAGGACGGCACCCCCACAGGCAGGCCAGACAGAGCTCCCGGAGTGGAGGGCCCCCATGAGGAGAACAATGGAGCTGGAAACTAAGAGACAATAAATAAAATAAGTAAAAAGAGATGGAAGAGCCTCCTAAAACAACATAAATGAATGTTAAACCCATAAATGCAGTGTTTAAAATCGATACATGAAAATATAAATAAAATAAATAAATAAATAAGTAAATAAATAATCAAACTTTTAAGAGAAAAATTAAAGACAATAAATGAGTAATACTAAAAGTAAATAAATAAAATAGAGAAAAATAAGATAAGATAAGATAAAATAAAATAAAATAAAATAACAATGATAAAAGGGTGCTCAGTTAAAAGCTAGATTAAAAAGATGAGTCTTGAGCCTGCGTTTAAAAGAGGAGAGGCTCTATGTTCTTGACTTATTGTCGTGATGTTATTCCCTCAAGTCAATAGAAATGATAATGATGTGTACCATGATAAGTGTAATATTTAAATATTCCTAACATTACCTGCGTGGTATTGGTGATGTGAACGAATTTAACACTTCCTGATATTATATTAGAAAGAGCACAGGCAGAAGCAGTGCAGGAGGTGAGTGGAGGAGAGAAAAGAGGAGAGGCAGAGAAGGAGGTTGAGCATGGTGAGGCAGCAGAGAGCAGCAACGAAGGAGAGAGAGGGAGGAAAAAACAAAACACAGGGAATCCGGCTGGGACTCAAAATGGACTGACATGACCAAGTTCCGCCCATGGCTGTACCACACTGATCAAGGTGAGTAATCAACATTACAATATCATGCAATTTAGTTTTTATTTTTCATTCAATTTAATTTCAATTGAACAATGACTGTGCCATTAATTTTGACCCTGTGCCTGCAGGAATGTTCTGCAGGTTGTGCCGCCAACACAAACAATGTGCAAAAGCAGGAGTGGCCAAGCGACCATTCATCGAGGCAGGATGCCAAATCTACCGTGTTGACTACTTAGACACATGGGGACAGAACACAACAAAAACAGTGTAAAATCACAATAGTGGGGCGACTTAACAGCATAATTCCAAAGAATCGTGCACTTTGTGATAAAAGTGTGAAATTTGGTACACTTATTGCCAAACACAGCCCAAACAATGGGGGAAAAATAAGGGTTTTTCTTAGATAAGTTTATTTTATCTAGTTGTGAGCTAATTGTGATAACAAAACAAGTTTTAAAATAAGTTTTATTTATCTAGTTGTAAGCCTACCTAGAGCCGAGCATATGACAAATATGAACTCAAGGCATGTTGAAATTCTCAAGTCATATCTGATCTTTCCAATTATTTGAAGGACTTGATGGTGACATCAACATGGCACTATTTTTGAGACTTAGGTATTTGTGAAGTTTAAGGAAAAAGATTTAATTAAACTAAATTCTCTTTAGCTAATTTTAACTAGCACCACTTACATTTGTGTGTGATATCTGCACGTAAATGGTGGCCATCTTGAATTGTGAGGACAAAGGAAGATTCTGGGCTTATTGCACATTGCAGATTTTATTTCTGCACGATAAAATGTATAATTATCTATGGAGATCGACAATTTGATATACAATATAAAAAAATGTATTACAATTACAATGTTGATGCTGATCGTGGCAATCATCTTGAATTTTTATTGATTTATGTATTCTTCATGTATAAACTTCCTTAAACTAGGTATGGTAAATAAATGTAACTAACAAGATCATCAACATCATATTTTATACCATGAAAATTGATCTAAATACTGTAGTCAGTGGCGGCCATTTTTAAAATGGCCACCATGGCCGCCATGTTGAAAATTCACGATGGCCCGATATCCAATTTTTTTCAGACTGCCTTTGGCCTTAACTGTATCAGATTTCATGCTTTTATCACAAAGTGCACGATTTTACAGCTAAGCCGCCCCACTACAAGCCTTATTGGCAGAAAGTGAAGTTCCTTCAATTAAATGTCATAGATTAATTTAATAAATTAATTTAAAAATGTCTCTGGCATAACGTTTTTGTTAAAATTACCATCGAAGATCATGTTTATCTGTGCTTGCTTTGCATAGGTTCTTCAGTTATGGCAGCCTTTGACCCCATTATCAACATAGAACACGAGTCCATCCTTGGTGGCTTTAAATGTCTGTATTATCTGACCAAGAGGGAGCAGGCACTACATACTAACTACCCAGCTCTTTTGGATCTGGCTGAGCTGCTGGGCTGTAATTATTTCAAAAAGCTCAGGGTAATGTTACTGTAGTCATATTGGTCATATTTGCATTATTTCATGCTAACCTCAGAATCTTAATATTTTATTTCATTTACTCTTAGATTGGGAAAACAATAAATTACAGGTCTCACATTATTATCGATGAAATGCTGGAGATTTTGGCCACTAACTGTCGTGGAAGAGCCGATTCTTAAAGACATCCACTCCTCTGTTGCCATTGGGTTAGAGGTGGTGAAAGTACAGATGTCGCTGTGACAAGACAGCTGGATCTGCATGTCAGGTAGAAATTTAGAGGGAATGATTTCTGACTTAATCTGAATTAGATTTCTTTATGTTACAATTCATCTGTTGTATGCATTTTACGATATATGGACAAGGAGGGGCAGCTTTTCAGCCAGTTCCTGGACCTGGTAAATGTCAGTGATGGAAAGGCAGATACCATTGTGGCAGCTATTAAGGAAGTGCTGCACAAAAAGAAGATTCCTACCCAAAGGCTGTATGGATTGGGAACAGATGGAGCTGCTGTAATGACTGTTATGAACTCGCAACATAACAAAGTAGAATATTCATTGGGATTCTTAACATGAATTAGTTACTGCATGCATGTACTAATTTTGTTTTATTCTTGAAACAGGGCGGTTGAATGGTGTAACAAAGCAGCTCCAGGATGACTTCCCTTGGTTGCTGCCAGTTGCATGTGCTGCACATCGCCTCGCCTTGGCATGCAGGGATGCCTCATCTCATGTCACCTATATGGCCACCTTCAGAGACCATTTGCAGCAGCTCCATCTTTATTTCCACAATAGTGCCAACAGAACTGCTGTTTTAAAAACTGCAGCACAGTCCCTGGGCTTGCAGGCCTTGAAAGTAACGCCGAGATCACAGAAAAATATACATGTATCGCATCATGTAACAGAGTGTGACTGTTATTGTGCACTACAGATGAACTTTCTTTATTATAAGCTTTTATCTCATGACTGAAATATTTTTCAGGAAGTAAAAGACACCCGCTGGCTGTCTCAACACCTGGCAACCACCACATTGCAGCGAAACTTGCCGGCTGTCCTGGCTGCTTTGGCTGAAGAGACCAAAGTCAACAAGTGCCCTGTAGCCAAGGGCCTTTATGGTTTCTGCTGCACGTATCGTGTCGTCGCAGCAGTCTACCTGCAGGCAGACGTGCTGCCGCATCTGGCTCGGCTCTCAAAAATTGCCCAGAAGGAAAATATAAACTTCCTGGCCATAAAAGAGCAGGTACATTATACAGGGTTTCTGCCGGTTTGAACAAGTCAAATTTAAGACATTTTTAAGACCTTTTTAAGACCATTTTGAACTAAATTTAAGACCTACACGAAGTACGAAAAAAAGTAAGGAAAAATGCCGTCCCAGAATAACTTTAAAAAAACAAACAAAACACATTTATTGCCATTCAAGAGCAGCTCAAACAATGAAGTATGGAGTGAATGAGTGTGTCAGGGCTATTATAGTTTTAAAATTTTCATTAGTTTTTCAGTTTGTTTTCATTTTAGTTTAGTTTTAATTAGTTTAAGAAGTGATCTAAGTAGTTGAAGTAGAGTTTTTATCTAGGAATTTAATTTTAGTTCATTATAATAACCCTGGTGCGCGCACGCGCACACACACACACACGCACACACACACACACACACACACACACACACACACACGGTGTTCAAAATCGAAAGCACCTCCGCTTTCAACGTCGGACTTGGGCCAAAGATGGTTTGAATGTCGCTTGAGGCAGGCTGCAGAGGCAGTGCAGAGTTCAGGTCGAGCAGAACTGGATGAAATTGTACCGGGAACTGTTGACAAAGGCGTACAGAAGTGTGATGACTTCGCTAGCTAACTGGTGTGTTTTTTTTTTCAATTTGAGGGTCCTCTGGCAGATTCCGCTGTCGAAGTCGTTCCGGAACTGGCGAAGTGTGCGCCAATAAATTCCGACCGCGCTGTTGGCAAAATAAAACGTACGTTCCTGGATGCTTCAGACAGAAGAATGCACGGAGCTGACTGTGAATCTCACCAACACATTTCTCCAGACCAGAGGTAAAGATGCTTGACCCACGAGAAGTGAGAAGGCTGGTGGCTGAGTATGTCGTGGAGGATGCGCTGCCTTTTTCTACAGTTGAGTCGCCGGCGTTTCAAAAGTTTGTTAGCAAAATCCCTGTTCGATCAAGTGACAAGGTAAAAACAAATCTCTAATGATATAGTCCTATTGTTAAGGTATAGACACATTTCCACAGATAGTTCATTTAAGATGAGACACTTTTTTTAAATTATTGTAATTCACCTATTCATGGTAACCACTACTGCAATATAGACCTCTTTAGACTTTAATGCCCCCCCCCCCCACAAACACACACACACACACACACACACACACACTATATTTATGAGGAACTACAGTTAATTGAGGACTACTCGCCATGACAAAATATTGCAAGCCTTCATTTTGTAATGCCTTGTCTTAAATGTTTATTTTGGTTAAAGTAACTTAAAAGTAATCAGCAACGTATTACTCTACACATAAGGTAATATTGTAAAGAAACTTATTACTTTCAAAAGCAAGTAACTAGTAATATGAAATATATTATATTTTGGAAGTAACTTACCCACCACTGCTTGCTACAGTACAAACATTCAGTTTGTAGTCATTATTTCAAATGTTAAAAAATGTCAAGTCTCACAGGAGACAGGAGGGCACAGTTGTGTATGTAGTTGTGCTACAGCCTTGTATTTTTACATTGTAGCTATTTTCTTCAAATGGCTGGACTGCCTTTTTCTTTTGTACACATTCTATGCAGGAAAAGATGTTTATTTGACTGTATTCAGTATAGACTAGTTTAGTTATTTAACTTATATCTTTAATTTGTTGTTGTTGTGTTTGTTGTTTTGGCCGAGTGATACTGCAAGATCCCATTTTCAATTATTATTTTCAATTCATGTACCGGAAACCCTATAGTAAATAATGTATTTAGAAAAACATTCAGTATGAAATAGCCATAATTTCACATTTCAAAACTCATGTTGTCGTCGTCGTCGTCAACCCCCCTCTTCCACTCGGGCAGACCTCCCCCACGGTTTAAAAAAATCCTGGAGGAAACCCTGAGGTTGATGAAGGGGAACCGCGAACAACAATGGTGACTATTGTAGTGTGCTAATGAACAACTTCTGCTTTACAGCAAAAGTGAGGGGGAATACTACCTTTAAAATTCAGAAACACCAGCTATATTGATATCTGTCATGTCGCTTAACTGAGGAAACATTATATTAATTCAGCTGTGTCTCTGCGACAATCAAATACAAATACATACATTGCCAACATTTATTCTAGCGATTGGATTGTTCAGCTTTGTTGTCCTTGTTCTTAACTGTTATGTATATTCCTGCATAAGCACATTGACAGCAATAAATAAACACAGTCAAATTCCTTGCATCTAGATTTCCGCACCCTCCACACACTTCTGCCTCACAACATAAAGGCCATACTACTTCCTGCACTGTGCATAGATCACGCATTGCACATCCATCCAGTATGAACATACCTAGGCATGCTATGCTGGAAGAGTAGAGGGCACTTCAGATCTCAGCACAGCATCTGCTTAACACCACTGTCCCTGCCAGTGCCTGGTTGCACTCTGACAGGCACTCCAGAAACTCCACATTCGCTGCTGCATTTAATGTCCCATGCACATTTTCGGCTCTTCCTTCCAGTAACAGTAAGCATAGATGACGTGGAAAAGCCCTTTCCCACCCAAGTACCCATGGCTTCTGTTGGGTCAGCAGAGGTCTGGTCACAGGCCCAAGGCGACAGGGTGATAATCCTTGTACGCCAAATCATATTATGTAACACATATTTTGAGTGTTTGCCACCGGGAATGGTTTATAGTTTGTCCATATGAGAGGAGACACTATTGCGTAATAACAACAATTCCAAAGATGTGAAAGGCACAGAGGAAGGAGGGAAAAGACTCCTCCAAAGTATAATTTTCCTCTTTGGTCTTCTGGTTCGGCTACTTCCACCACATTCAGCTAAAAGGTACATCAAAAATACAAAGAGAGAGGGACTTCTGGGTTGATGGCTTGCTGAGCGGACGCGAGGAGGAGAGCTCCCGAGTAAAGTTTATTTTAGCTTAATAATTACGCCTATAAAGTGACCATAACTTCACGTTAACAGCCTTATCAGGTTAGATTTACGTTCGAGATGTCGGAAGGAAACAGAAAAGAAAGGCTGGCTACGAGAAGTACCGAGGCAGCAGCAGCAGCAGCAGCGGCGGCGGCGACGGCAGAGCAGCAGCTAACGTTAGCCACGTTGGTAACTGAGCTCGAGAAATCCCGGAGTAACATCACAGAAGCACTAACAACAGCGCTCCTGCCGATTCAGACAGCACTGGAAGCCGTAAAACGCCAGGTTGAATCGGTTGAGGCTCGTTTTACTGAGACGGAGGGCGTGTTGTCAGACTACAGCGACCGGATCTACACGCTGGAAACATCCATAGAAGAACTGCAATCCACTGTGCAGGACCTTGCTAAGGAAAATGAAGGTCTAAAAGACACATTGGATGGATATGAAAACAGGCAGAGACGTATGAACCTAAGGGTCCTCGGTGTTGCCGAGGACAGCGAGTGGGGACAGTGTCCCCTGAAGTTCATGTCTGAGCTTCTCGTGAAAGTGCTGAACGACGAAAGCTTTACAAACCCGCCGGAGTTGGAGAGATGTCACAGAGCCTTGATGGCCAAGCCGAGCCCCGATGCACGTCCCCGGCCACTCATCCTATGCTTTCATCGCTACCAGGAGAGAGAACGGGTGCTCCAGCTGGCGATACAAAAACGCCAACTCTCCTTGGGGGGTAGGAAAATCCTTATTTTCCCGGACTATAGTGCCCGGTTGGTGGCCAAGCGTAGTGCCTATAAGAAGGTGAAAGCACAGCTGTACGAGAAGGATATTAAGTTCAGCCTCCGATACCCTGCAACACTCGTTGTGTACTTCAAAGGGTCCCGACACTCATTCAGCACCGCTGGGGTTGCGGAGGCCTTTTTTAGCCAACACCTCGACCCAGATGTTGGAGCCCAATCTAGCTCTGACGATTGAAGTCGCAACCTCTTCTCGTTACCATGATGTACGACTATTATGGTAACTGAACACCGTAAGAGAACACAGGGATGCTATACCACCACATGTCAGGATTACATTTCATTCTGATCTGGGGTCACTTGGATGGCTAACTACACTATATTATCCCTCAATGTTAGGGGATTAAACTCACCATTTAAGCGCTCTAAAGTTCTAGAATTATTGAAAAGGAAAAATGTTGATGTGGCTCTCCTATCTGAGACTCATCTAGAACCGCCTGATGTCCGTCGTATGCAAAACAAACACTACAGAGTAGTGGCATCCTCGGGGGATGGATCTAAGACCAAAGGGGTTATGATTCTAATGAAACGTAGACTAAATCTGGCAATTGATAAAACTAGCTGTAATAATTCAGGGAGATTGGCCTATTGTGGGGTTTCTATCCAAGGGAAAAAAATAGCCTTCGCAAGTATATACGCGCCCACAACCTTTGACCCATCTTATTTTCCTTGGTTAACTAAAGAGTTACTGTGTTACTCACTTATTGTAGGATCTGACATGAACACATTTTTCGATTGTAATCTAGATAGATGTAATCCATCCATTACGCATTCACAAGCCTTATCCTCTGACGCCTTAAAAAACTTTGCTAAAGACATTAATTTGGTGGATATCTGGAGGGTTCAGAACCCTACGGTTAGAGATTACACATACTTCTCCCCATATCATAAAATGTTCTCAAGAATAGACTATATTCTAGCCACACCAAACCTGATTCCAGCTGTAGATGAAGTTGTATTCCTACCTTGTAATATCTCTCATCACAACGCAATAATAACCTCAATACAACTCTTCTTAAAAATAAAAATATCTCTCATAAGTCAAAACCAAATTGGTAGAATTTATTAACATTAACAAAGATTCAGTCTCGGATAACGCAATTGTATGGTCAGCGATCAAGGGCTTTCTGCAGCACAATGCGATTGGTTTCTCATCTTATCTAAAAAAATGTAGATTGCAAAAGATTTCCCAATTGGAACGGGCTTGCAGTAGGTTGGAGAGAGAGCTTAAAGATAACTATCGGGATGAAGTGGAAAGAAAGCTTAAGTCAGTGAGGGCAGAGCTAGATGATAAACTTAGGCAGCGGGTGGAATTTATGATGCACACCACCAAACATAGATATTATACTGACAGCAGTAAACCAAGTCGTCTCCTTGCTTTACCGTTGAAACGGCAAGAAAACCAATTCAACATCCCATGTATTAATTGGCAGGTTAAGGTACGGGACACTAAACCAGCCGACATTAATAATACATTTAAGACTTTTTTCGAGAATCTATACTCCTCAGAGGACAGACTTACACCGGAATTATTTGATTCATTTTTTGACAAGCTAAACTTACCAACGCTATCTGACAATGAATCTAAGGAACTGGATGCCCCAATGACTTTAGATGAGCTACACACAGCAGTTAAATTAACCAATAGGGGGCGCTCCCCAGGAATTGATGGGATCCCTGCTGAGCCTTATTTAGAACTATGGAATATTGTTGGTCCGATTTGGTTAGACACTATTAATTCTGCCATAAGAGAGGGCTATTTCCACAAAGATCTTAATACAGCACTTATCTCAGTGCTTCATAAGCCTGGCAGGGATCCCCAGAACTGTGCAAGTTATTGCCCTATATCACTAATTAACGCAGATATCAAAATTTACTCTAAAGTTATTGCTTTGCGTCTGGACAAGGTCATAGGGAAGTTAATCAATCCGGACCAAACCGGTTTCCTTAAAGGACGGTTAGCATCAGACAATGTCCGTCGGCTTTTACATGTCATTGCTGATGCCAAAAAGACAGGCTTGCCAGGTGGACTCCTATTTCTTGATGCGGAAAAAGCATTTGACTTGGATATCTGTGGAAAGTCTTGGGAAAATTTTATTTTGGTCCAAATTTTATTAAAATGATACAAGTTTTATATTCTAATCCTTCCGCTAGGGTTGTCACAGCTGGGCAGCTCTCTGATCTTTTTAGCATAGGTTGCGGTTCTAGAAAGGGCTGTCCAGCATCTCCTGCCATTTTCAATTTGTCTCTTGAACCATTAGCCCAATACATACGACAAAGCACTTCAGTTGCTCCAATTAAAATAGGCTCCACATCACACTCAATTTCAATGTATGTGGACCACACTTGTTTACCTCTCCAACCTGCGACAGTCTCTCCCAAGTGTGCTGAAAATCATAGAACACTTTGGTACACTTTCTGGTTATAAGATTAACCACTCGAAGTCGATCCTACTACTGTTGAACACAGATCTGAAGAAATTTAAAATCCAATCCTGCATACCGGTGGCGCAAAAAGCAGTATATTTAGGTATAAAATTAGTCCCTGTATCCAAGCAATAGCGAAAAATAACTACTCTTCCATTTTGAAAAAAATTGAGGATGACCTGGAGAGATGGGCAGCACTCCCCTCATCACTGCCTGCCCGTGTAGCCACAATCAAAATGAATGTGCTCCCACGCATAAACTTTGTAAGTTCTATGCTCCCTTTACCAACCCCAGCAGGGTTCTGGCAGAAACTTGACTCAAAGCTTAAAAAGTTCATTTGGAATGGGAAAAAAACCCCGCATTAAATGGTCAACATTACAACGAGATAAACCCCAGGGTGGATGGGTTTGCCCAAACTTTAAGTTATATCATTGGGCGTTCGTGCTGCGTTCCTTGAAACACTGGTTTGATACAGAGGTAGCCTCCCCCTGGAAGACACTAGAACAGGAGCTGGTTCATCCCCTAAGACTTCGGGATGTGGCTTTCTCTGGACTCAAACATAAGAAATGTTATTCTCAATTTGGCCCGATAATATCATATGTAATAAAAACTATGGTGAATGTAGAGAAATACATGGGTTTTAAGTCAAAATGGCATAAACACTCCCCTATTTGGCATAACGCCAATTTATTGACGGGTGGCGAACCATTCATTTCACAATTATGGGCTCAACGTGGCATTTGGACATTGGGGGATATCTCAGGCCAAAACGCAATTCTGGATTTTCCCCAATCTAATGTCCCAGTTCGGTATCTCAAGAAATTCACAGTTCCTCTATTTTAGAGTAAGGTCGGCACTTAATTCGCTCAAGGTTCCTCGGGGGGCTGATTTGGGGATTCACCCTTTAATATCACTGATGGAGAAAGCTCCCCATAAGAAAACAGTCTCCTTTGTTTATAATAATCTCCTATCATACATCTCTGCAGAATCCCCCGAACGCAGATCTTGGGAGGCGGATATTCATCTAGGAACAGAAACCATTGCTTGGGATACTGTGTGGGAAAATGTCTTTCGGTCTTCTAAAAACCCAAATCACCAATTAATCCACTACAAAATTTGTCACAGGACCTATTTAACACCACGTAAAAGACATATAATGGGCTTAGCTCCCAATCCTGACTGTACATTCTGTAATCAGGGCGTTATGGGTACATTGATGCATATCTCGTGGGAGTGCCCAGATGTACAAAGATTCTGGGTTAAAGTGGTGGATAAGATGTCTGTTCTGATAGGGAGGAGACTCCCTCTGGAACCGGCACTTCTTCTCTTAAATGATGACTCCGGGTTCAAGATTGCTGAGGTAGAGCGTAAACTCTGGTTGGCTGGTATGACTGCAGCAAAAAAAATTATAGTTTTAAGGTGGCTTCCGACACGTCAGTTATCAATAGAGCACTGGCTACAAGCTCTCCTCGTGGTGATCTACCTGGAGTGGTCATCAGCTCGCATTAATAATTCTAAGCCACAAACATTGCAGATGTGGAAAAAAGCTGCAGAAGATGTTCAAACATCATTATCATGACCCTTGAGGTTCATTTGTGTCACGCTGTATGTTTGTAATCCTGTATATCACATTGTACTATCTGTCTGTTTTGATTCGGATTTTGTAAAAAAGTATAACGGTGTGTCCCGTGTGGATGGGGAAGGGGGGAGGGATGTGGGGGTGCTCTATGTGTTCTGGGGGGGGGGATGGGCAGCGGAGTTGTGGGTACCATATGTTTGTGGTTACTCTCTGTGTTATTAATGTTAAAATCAATAAAAAGTTGATTACAAAA
>CAEMYA010000100.1:163186-184646 GCA_903131615.1 Diplodus sargus | reverse complement strand
ACTGCATTATGACTCTGACTCTACAGTCTTGTTTCTTTTAAAGCCTTTCTATTTTAGCCTACTTTCTTTTTGATGTTTGTTTTTTCTTAATGTTTTTACTGGTCTTAAAATGCAATTCTTAATGGTTTTTAATGCAATTTTCAATGTCTTTTAAATGACATATTTATGTCTTTTAATGTAATTTGTGTGTGCCTGTAAAGCACTTTGAGTTGCCTTGTGTCTGAACTGTGCTATACAAATAAACTTGCCTTGCCTTGCCTTGCCTTGCCTTGCCTTGCCTTGCCTTGCTACAGGACAAGCTCTCTCAGCCCCATGTGCCTGACTCGACCTGCAGGTGGATCACAAACTTCCTGTCTGACAGGAAGCAGTGCATGAAGCTGGGGAAACATGTCTCTGACTCCCAGGATCGCCCCAAGGCTGCGTTCTTTCTCCCCTGCTCTTCTCCCTGTACACCAAGGGTTGCACCTCCAGTCACCAGTCGGTCAAGCTCATGAAGTTCACAGACTACACCACGCTCATTGGGCTCATCTCTGGCGAGATAAGTCCACCTACAGGTGGGAGATTGACCATCTGGTGACCTGGTACAGCCAGAACAACCTGGAGCTTAAAGCTCTAAGGACATTGGAGATAGAGGTGGACTTCACGAAGAACGCAGCCCCATACGCCTCCGTCATCCTGTGTGGCTCCCCAGTCGACTCTGTGGAGTCCTGCCGCTTCCTGGGCACCATCATCACCCAGGACCTAAAATGGGAGCTGAACATCAGATCCCTCACCAAAAAAGCACAACAGAGGATGTTCTTCCTGTGGCAGCTGAAGAAGTTCAACCTGCCAAAGACGATGATGGTGCACTTCTACTCTGCCATCATCGAGTCCATCCTCACCTCCTCCATCACCGTATGGTACGCCGCTGCCACTACTAAGGACAAGAGCAGACTGCACGTATCATACGTTCTGCTGAGAAGGTGATTAGCTGCAACCTTCCATCCCTTCAGGACCTGCACAGCTCCAGGGCTCTGAGGCGTGCAGGTTGGATTGTGGCCAATCCCTCCCATCCCGGTCACAGACTTTTTGAGACTCTAGACTCTGGCAGGAGGGTGCGGTCCATCAGGACCAAAACCTCCCGCCACATGAACAGTTTCTTCCCTGCTGCAGTTGGGATCCTTAAAGCCTGAAACACACCATGCCAATTGTTGCCCATCTGAAGCGCTGGGGAAGACTCGGACGAGTTCGGGAACAAATCTGTTTTTGTTCTTTTGGAACCGCGCAGACTGCGTTTGCTCCAATTCAACACACGAAAACTGAGAAGGTTGGCTGTTGCCCGTCTGAGCCATTGGATTCTCTGATTGGTTGTGTGCTAGCTGTAACCATTCTGATTGGCGGTGTGCTAGCGAATCAGCCTGGTGTGTGGGAGGGGCGGAATACTGTGTACGTTTGTTTTTCTATGCACTTTGTTCCGTCATTTCCTGTTTTCATGTTTTGGAGTACTAGCACGAGACTAGCGCCACCCGCTGTTAAGGAGGCTTACTGCATCCAGTACACACAACACACAGTGGTTCCCCTAGATTTTTTTGTAGCAGCGGTGCTCTAAGTCGGTAACCTAGCAACACTAGGGTGGTCCGTATGCATGCCCCCCCAGAAGAAACTCTAAAAATAACCCTTTAAATGGTGTCTACTGGTGAAATAAAAAAAAAAAAAAAAAAAAACAGTTTCAGAATTTCAGAATCAGAATCTAGGACATGAGACAAAATAGTGTAGAAGCTGACATTGCTGCTTGAAAATATGTTAACCTCTTGAGCATTAGAGAACTTTTTTAACATTATTTTCTTTATTATTATATATGTTTTATGGAAACAGAATCTGTTTCAGAAGTCAGGGGGCTACATGACACGGAAGTTATTGAGAAAAAAATCGTAATTTCTGCATATTCATTTTCATATATCATCTGGAACCCCGTCAGGCGCTTTGGGTGTCTTGAAAAGCGCCATACAAATCCACTCCATTATCATCATTTATATAAAATTAAAAATAAAATATTTATGCTATATTTATAAGTAATTTAATGACGGTCCCTAAATCAGTTTCCAGTGATTCAGCGCAAGGCTCTGGGAGTTGAGCTAACCATCCTCCTGCTGCTAACACTGGGCGAACCTCAGTAAAGTTGCGGCTGGACCCGAGTGAATATCCGCCGAATATCCAACCTAAAGCTACCTTCACCTCGGTTTGATAAGTTGCCTGTTGCAGCCTTTGAACAGGATGACGAGGATTTCAGTCACTCAACTTAAACGGTGACTTGTAGGAATTATACAAATAGCAGTAATGAATAATCTATTTCAAGTTAAATGAGGGTGTAGTACTTTCACTGTGTGCAACTTCAATTCGCCATTCGGCGTGATAGTAAACCTACAAAAATCATGTCTTTTTTTTTTGCGGCGGCGGTGGTGCTGAAAATCCCGCAGCAGAATGCATATAGGAAACAATGACACATCAGATAACCTTCCGCAACAATTGCAGGCTCTTTGGTGGAGCTCTGCTTTGAATGAAGTTCCATCGTGACAAATGAATGGACTACTTGCTCTGCCATCTTAATTTATCAATCATCCCACACTTATGTCTCTCTCTGTTTGTTTATATTGTTTACGTTTGTTTATATTGTACAATAGTCATTGTTTGTTTATTGTTTATTGTCTTCAGTGCATGCATCTTATTCACCAAGACAAATTCCTCATTAGTGCAAAATCCTTCTTGGTAATAAATCTGTTTCTGATTCTGATTTCTGATTACTTTATTCTTTGGGGGGACAAAAAGTGAGGAATTGGTCCAATTGGAATTGATATTTTAATGTATTTGTGTTTTCCATCATTGTGTCAAACAGAAAAGTAAAATTAGCACTATGGTATGGTCATGAAACTCCAAATATCAAACTTAAAAACTGGACACAGCAGTTCCAACCTAATAGCTCTATACAAATAAATCATGCATGCCTATGGGTACTGAGCACCTGCATGTGTGTGTGTGTGTGTGTGTGTGTGTGTGTGTGTGTGTGTGTATGTGTGTGTGTGTGTGTGTGCATACGTGTGTGTGTCTGTCCTTGGAACAGGAGTTGTACATCAGTAGAGCAAACATTTAGCTTACACTAATTCTCTATCAAGTACTCAGTGATACGTGACAGGCTTTCACTATGTTTTCAATTCCTTGAGTCTGCAGACCTTCTTAACTGTCAGTTTCAGTTTAACCCATAAAACACAGTATGAGGTAACACCTGCATGTAACGGAGTGCTGGCAAAAACAGCTACGAATGTGTTGTATTCCAATAGACCTTGACCTGGATTTCATGTTTGTCTTCTAGTTGTTGGCCAGGTGCACACACACATTTAACTCAAGATGACCAGATAGGCCTGTTACACGTTGGGACTCCCAGTGAAAACTTGAAATAAGAGTCTGATACGGACCATCCAGATGACAACAAAAACAGTGATACACACCTAGCTACCACAGTGTGTGAACTTACTGTGCCATGTAAATTTGTCAGAAGGATTTGCTGATTTGATAGAAATGAACTGGTCTTTCAGCTAGTGTGTTTACATGTACACTAGTATCTTGGGCTGAAACTAATAATTATTCTTTAAGGTGTACTGTGTAGTTCTGGAAAATAAAATAAATACAATTCAGAAAGGTAAAATTAACAATATAAACAAATTTACTAAAACAAAGCCAGAACTTGATATACAGTACTTCTATAACTGAATAAGCAAGCTGTCTTCAGTGGGGAAAATGGTCCCAAGAACGCTGGCTGAGACTAGAGGGTTGACTACTTAATGGTTCGGCATATATAATCAAAGTAAAACAGAATGAAATTGTGTTGTCCTTTTGTTTGTTCATTCAGTTCATTTAGTCATGAAAATCACAGATTTTTCTCTTATGATTAAAATTTCTTCCACAAACTACATACTCCTCCTTTATTTTTGATTAATCCCATGATTATTTTTTCACTGTATTGATGAATCATTTGGTCTAGCACATGTTGAAATAAAAAACACAAAACAATGTGAGAATCGCAACTTCATAATAGAACCTGGCCAAGTTATCATTTGGCCAATACTATCAGCTGATACTACCCTATCACAGAAATATAGGTATGAGTGTAGGCTATATGTTGTCCGGTAAGGAACAGAAGCGCATCAGGGAGCACTTAAAATCTGTGGCTAAGCCAGTAGCTATTAGCTAAAGTCAGCAAAACGATAGCATGGTGTACACCAATTCCTGTTAGGCTCCCGGACCGTGGTCGGGAAGCACAGGGGAGATGATTTCCTCCAGGGCCGAAGTTTATGTTTACCTTTGGGGTGAACTCCCTTTCACGAGTTAAGCTGGTTGGGAAATAATACCAGGGAGCTTTGCTGTACCTTGAGGAGCCGTCGCCCTTATTCACAGCCAAACTACAGACTGTATTGTACACTTTATTGCTGTCGCTACTACTGCAACTCCTTTCGCTTCTCCTTCCTCTCCCATTCATTCACTGGTATCTACACGTACGTACGCACGCTCCCTCACTCTCGCTCGTCCACTCGCACCTTACACCTCGTGCACCGCCCTATTCCTGAAAAGGGCTACGCCACTCTTACAACAATGGCAACTGCAGATGCAGGAGACCCAAAAACAGAACTTGAACCCCCTCCTCTTTCACTGAAGTCGCCGGTGTGGAAGTATTTTGGATTTCCAGTGAGTTATGTTGACAACGTTCGCGTTGTCGACAAAAAAGCCGCAGTTTGCAAGTTCTGCAGAAACTAGATGGCAGGTTATTTTGTTTAAGTTTCCAATTGACTGAAGATGTAGGTTATTGTTATATTATGTTGTTAATAAATGTTTTAAATTTGACAATGTCGTGTGGTACATTGCGAACAAAGGTCAGATATTATATTGCATATAAGTCTAGTCTAAAAATGGCATAGCAACCTGTGCTTAAAAAAAATAAATGCAAAAATCAAGAATCGAATCGAACCGTGACCTTAGAAGCGTAAATGTAATCGAATCAAGGATTTGGAGAATCGTGACACCCCTAGTCAAAACCTCTAAAAGATCCAGCAGACAGAGAGGAGGAGACTAGAAAACATAACATCATCATTCCTTATGGCGCAGGAACATCTGAGAACCTCAGGAGGATCATTAATAAACATCATATCCCTGTTCACTTTAAACCTACCAACACACTGAGGCAGAAACTTGTCCATCCTAAACACAAAACACCCAGACATACAGAGCAATGTAGTTTATGCTGTTCAATGAAGCCAGGACTGCACAGATTTGTACATTGGGGAGACAAAACAACCTCTCTAAATGAATGGCACAACACAGGAGGCCCAACTCCTCAGGTCAAGACTCTGCAGCCCGCTTACAGGTGAAGAAGAAAAATCATTCTTTTGAGGACATCAATGTGAACATCTTGTCCAGAGAAGACAGATGGTTTGACAAAGGAGTAAAAGAATCCATCTATGTCGAACTGGAACGACCGGCTATGAACAGAGGGGGTGGCCTAAGACATTATTTATCACCCACCTACTATGCAGTACTGAGTTCCCTCCCCAGACAGCTTAACAAACATTCACACCCGGGCACACTTAGCCCTAGCAACCCACATAAAGCCCGAGTGAATCAATAACTCCATTCACACTGGCTTTTGGGTGCGGCTTTAGTGCGCCAATTCCCCGCCTCCGTCTCAGTGTGAATCTCTCTGAGGCGGCGAGGGGTGAAATTTGGCTCCGGCGCTGATCCGCCTCTGGAGGTAGTATCAAGGCCGTATTATTGGAGAACCGAACCAGTATGAACGGATAAGCCGGCTTCGCGTATTGAGGGCATGTCGATAGTCAGTTAACTACACGGGTCCTTCACTTAACTTAATACAGAGAAATGTCCCACAAAGCAACATTACATGACCAAACAAAAGTAAAGTAGTAACTGTAACTGTCTTTGGCAATGTATATGAGAAAAAAATACCGCAGATATACGTGGAGAAGCGTCTGTCCTCCCGCCTGTTCTACCGACTCTTCTTCTTTCTGCCCGAAAATCAGCGTCCGTCACCGGCAAAAAACTTTAATTCACCGAATGTTTGTGATGAAAATAAATCACAACGACCATCAGCCCTCCTGACCAAGACTTCAGTGAACTTTCCCCAGAAAACAGCTCGGTCCCCGCAAGTAATGGAGTCAGATTGACAGGGGGACACCTTGAAAACACACCGACGTTGTCATCATGACGTGTACCTTTACGCTTTTTAGGAGCTGCAGCGCGGGCTTTCTGTGTGAATTCACGGCAGTTCACCTTTAAGGCGGAGATGTTTCGCTCTGTGAGAATCACCAACAGAGAAGAATTGGCAAACTGCCACTCTGGCGTTTATGCATCTTCTCTTGTGTGAATGGGGCTAATGACCCACATGTGGCCCTAACGACTGTGAATTGGAATGCTGTAACCAACACCCTTATTTCCAAAATTATTTGCATTTTGCATTTGACTTTCAATATTTCATCAAACTGATCAAAACCCAAAGTGATATACTGGTACTTAGCTGGCTTGGTACTGCCTCTGGCTCAAATAACCCATCTAATATGGCCTGGTAAAAATCCTTACTAATCACAAATATCACCCTTCTGACATCCCCTGATCTTCTGTCAGGATTGGAAATAGGGCTTCAGCCAGCATCATCACTAACATTGGCACTCTACAGGGATGTGACCTATGACTGTGTTGCCTCCCACAAACACCATCCTAAAGTTTGCGGACGACACCGCAGTGAAAGGATGCATCACTGGAGGGAACAAAGCGGCCTACAGGAGGGAGGTGGCCAGTCTGGTGTCATGGTGTGAGGACAGCAACCTCACACTCAACACAGACAACATGAAGGAGACGATAGTGGACATGAGGAAGAGGAGGAGACCTCAACTGCCACTGTACATCTGGGAGCTTGAAGTAGAGAGGGTGAGCAACTTCAAATACCTGGGCGTCCACATCAGTGATGACCTCACTTGGTCATTCAACACCATGCAGCTGGTAAAGAGGGCCAACAGCGGCTGTATTTTCTGAGGAGGCTGAAGAAGTTTGGCATGTCGCCTGAGATCCTCAGCAACTTCTACAGCTGCATTGTCAAAGAGCATCTTGATCGGCTGTATCAACGTGTGGTACGGCAGCACTTCTGCTTTGGACCACAAACAAAAAATGACAGGCCTGTTAATTAGACCAAGCAACTTATTTATTATTTATTATTATTATTATTCCCTGAAAAAAACATACAGGTATTTATTTCAACTATACCTGACACCGGGAGTAAGGGTGTGTGTTTGTTTGTTTGTGTGTGCACGCATGCGTGAGGGAGCGTAAGAAGAGTTTATTGGTAAGGGCTATTACTTCAATTTAACACTAACATGATATCAAGTCATACTGACATCAGGCTACAGCCTCTACAAATACCATACGTTCTAACTAGTGATGGTAGGCTACATTAAATTAGCTAGCATCAATGTCTACGCTAGCTTGTGTCCGCGACGCTTGGTGAGCTGGTGTTAACAACTGGATGCTTTCGGTTCAGATGTTGAATCATTGTTGATGTGCTGTTGTGGTACACCAGTTCTGCTTTGCAGTAGACACGTTGCACTTTGTTGTCTTCTTTTTTAAGTGTAAAATGATCCCAAACTTTGAACATTCTCTGTCTTTTACAGACAGTTTCTTGGCTCTCCACCATCGCGCTAACTCAATTCTGAACGTAGCGGTGTGTGTCTGCAATAACAGTCCGTGTACTGACCCCTGAGCTAAGCAGGCCACATAACGCGGGTGATAAGAATTAAACGAAGCCCTGAGGCAGAAGTTTTGCTTCGACCATTTTTTGTAATCGAATTATTCGAGTTACTCAAGTAATCGTTTCAGCTCTAGTTCACACCTCTACCCTCAGGCCGGCGGTACAGAGGTGTTGAATCCAAGACCACCAGACTAATGAACCCTTTCTTTTCTTCTGCCATCAGACTCCAAAACAGCAGATAGGAGTTTACAATCCCGTATTCTGCCTCATAACTGTCCCAACTGTTTACATTCTTACACATGCATAATTGCACAGATTTCAGATTTGCACTATTATTATTATTGTTGTTGCTGCTTTTTCTTTTCACATGTGCCGTGTAAAAGTGCTTTATTTTGTATATTGTATATTTCGGTTGTATATATTTCTTTATAACACTGTTGGCATTTTATGGACAGCAAAGGAAGAATTTCATTGTACAGACGAACATGTTTCTATACTGTGCATATGATAATAAACACTTTCAATCTTCAAAAAGGTCCATGACTTTAGCTACGTAATGTACGCAGACGGGTCCTAAATAACGTTCCGCAACTGTGTACCACACACTCGTTCAGCCCGGAAGAAAGTTATGCCAATGCACTTCCTAAGGACACTGAGCTAATAAAGGTTTTGCTCTGAACAATAAATAATGCAAAAACGTAAATCAAACATGGACACACATGTTTGATTTACGTTTGATTAACATGGAGTTAACGTTATTCCTGGGAAAAGCCTACGGATGTGCCTTCACTATGAAATGAAGCCAGAGCTGCACCGTGTCGGTGGAGGAGTCCGATTTCGGATCAGCTTGTTTACAATTATTTCACGTTATTACTAATTATTAACGTGCAAATGGTGAACCTGTGGATTTCAGCTGTGTCAGTCATGTTAGCAAACTCACCAACAGCTGCAGAACAACAGAAAACTCGGTACATCTGTGAAAGAGCTTACCTGGACTCTTGAGGTTATATTTATTCTCCATGCTGACAGTCGCTGAGCTCTCTGTTTAATGATGAAGCCCTGCTGAGTTTCTCTGGCTTACTGGCTAGCTAACTACCAGCTATCTTGCTACCCTGCTACTCGACGTTAGCTGCCACTAAGTAGCACCGGCTAGCTTGCTTCGTTCCTCAAATAAGAGCAGGGCAGCTGACACGTTGGTCGTTCAGGCTCCCCGGTTCTCCGATATGAAGCTGAAATATAAGATATTCGATTCCACCCGTCACAAGACTCGTGAAGAGTTGTTTCTCAAGTTAATTTCTGTTTCGGCTTTGAAACTGTTTGTGAAATGTTATCCGCGTGACGTCATTTGGAGAAACGTAAACAGGAAGTGTGTGAGTACTGTCTGGCTTTCTTCTTCTGTGGCAGCGCAGCCGCATGAGCCACGAAGAAAACTTTTCAGGACAGCTTGGCGTCTCGGTATTCAAATTATCCTTGGGGGGGGGGGCAAAAATGACCATAAAGATCGTTATTAGGTCCCTAACAGGTCTCGACCTGCGAGGTCCCTATTGTTTTTCCAATGACGATTTTTTTGTTGTTGTTGTTGTTGTCCCAAATGATGCATTTTTCACTGCCTGAACATACACCAAAACTCAAAACTTGAAATATACGTCACACCTGCCGAAAAATTTAATAATCTATTGTCGTTCTCGATTTTCACCACTAGGTGGCACTATAATCACAGAAAGTGCGTTTTGGCTTATAACTTTATCTTACATTCAAAAACCTTATATCCAGGCGTGCACTGAATTGTACTGAATCTCATGATTTAGGCCACGCCCCTTTCCGCCTACCGTTTTTTTCCGCAAATTCGCGAAATGTAGCAAACCTACTTTTTCGATTTCACCGATTTCCACAAAACTTTGCACACAGCATCTGTGGACTGTCCTGACTAAAAGTAATTAAAATAATTTTGATATTCCAAACAATACTCAAGTTATTGAATAACAACTTCCTGTACTTTTTGCTCAAAACACGAAGTGTTGCATATCTCCACATTGGTCTGTCCGAATGACATGAAACCCAGGTGACTACTTCCCCATGAGCCACTAAGTAGCATCTGCGGACAATTAACTTATCAAAAGCTTTCACCTACGTCACACCTGGTGGTGCGTTCCATTTTGATGCTTCGCCATAAAACCATCAACTCATTATAATTTCCACATACAATTTGCCATCTACTCCAAATTGCTCAAACATGTAGAGGGTCTACACGACACACCCAATGGCAGCATGCCTCGACGCGCGTGGACTGAGAGGGCCCGTTCATCACTGCTTGCAGCTTTAATTCTAAATGGAGCTGAAAAATTAGAATTCACTGAATGTATACTAAGAGTATTTGTTCCCATCTCTGAAATGGACAGAAGGATACAACAATGTCAGCAGGCCTACAATAATTTGTTTCAAAAACTCAGATATGTTAATAATTTACGAAGTTAAATACTGTAAGAAATTAAACATGTGTTAAAAATATACTTATCGGTTTACCACAAAGTCCTTACAGTGACATGGGATGCATAGATTCAAGCAAGTCTGTCCTGATAACTTTGAATCTTCAACCAAGATTTATTATAAGGTTTGAAACTTCTGTTAATTTTTCTGTTCTTCAGTTCTGTAATGTGATAAAAGCCTGCTTTCAAAGTTCACTTGGTTAGTTTAATGCCTTCTTGACTCCTCTAGACTGTAAAATCCCATAAGCAATTAAATGTAACAACTTACATCTTAATGTTAACCCATTCTAAGATACGCTTGAAGAAGAAGGGTCAACTTGAATCATCTACTGTACTGTAGGTCACATTTAGAACATTTCAGTATCTGATCACACTGAGTTGCCTAAATTCTTAACTGAGCCTTTATTAACTCAAATTAGGAACACTGTTAATGTATAAACAAACTTCCTGGCAGACACTGTATTGAATGATAACGACTGAGGAAGAAAATACACATTTGGAGTGATGGAGCCCTTTGACCTCCAGACCTTAAATGGTGATTCCTGTCTGTGTCCTATCCCTTTAATCAAAAGGCATCTAGGGCCAATTTGATCACTATGTTAAATGCGATCAAACTGATGTGATCAGCTATGATGAGCTAATGATATTCTCCCATTTGTTTTGTATTCCTATTGTTTAAACGTGCCATTTAGTCTCCTTTGTTCTTACTGTATAAAATGCTGTAGTTTCATTTGCTCTGGGTCCACTCACCGGCTCAGATCCGCTCTGTGCCTGTTGGTTCACCAGTTTACCGGTATTCTTTGAATAAACACATCACCACAGCAAACAGCTCAACAGGACTTGAATGATTTCTTCAACACGACCTTTCTATATATCTCCATGCATCCTTCTCCCATTGGGCGATTTGAGGGGGGGTGAAGGGCCATCCTCCATCACCATCCTCCAAAGCTGGGCCCGTGGGCCAAAGTTGCCCGCCTCAGGGTTTATTCTGGAACGTGACGTACTGGAGAAAGAAAAAAAAATCACCATCATGTTTATGCTGTTTTATTTTTGTTAGAGAAGAAAATGCCCTAGGATTCCTTTTTTTTAAAAATTATTTTCTATAATCTCAGCATAGTGGACAGGAAGGCAGCCAGTTAAGGAAACTTGGGATCCTAGTGCCATTCTGCACTCTCAACAATAATAAACACTATATAAGGTGTTAGGTGCTTTAAACCCATGGCCCACCATTAAGGCTAAGTTATTGCCCTTCAAGAGAACATGTTTGAGCACCTCTGCCGTAGTGGCAGAGACAGTGCAGGGGCACAGTAGTATAGTCGTGGAAGAGCAAGAGGATCACAGAGATACTCTTCCGCCTGTATCATTCCCACAATATTCATATAATATATAAACATCCCCAGACAAACCCACCTGGGGAACAAAATATTTTTGCAGCGGCATGGCTACAGATGTAGTTTTTACTGTAGATGTTTGGTGTAACCTGGGATCATAGCAGGTACTACTTTATGTGTTATGTACATTTTGATGCTACAGGTCATGGCTGCAGAATAGAGCCTATATTCCCTATTCTGAATACATTTATACTCACATACCATAGTTTTGTCTATTTAAACTTTATGTTCCTAAGCGATGAGGGAAGCTGGTATACAACCAGGCCTTGTCAGCCGTGCAGGGAACAAAGAAAAAAGACATTTTGTGTCCCATCTTTTGTTTAATGTTCCCTGCATGATATTTTTGTGAGTGTGACAGACACTTCCAGGTTGTTTATAACCCCTTCCACCATGCTGACACCTTTCTGCACCACTGTCAGTCCGGCAGAGGAAAACATCCTGTCTTCCTTTACCTTCCACCAAACAGGTGAAGATGGTGAAGGCTTTAATATGGCACAAAACAAAAAACTGCAATGACAAAACTAATATGTCTTTTTTTCTGGCTCCCCTCTGCCCCTTAACATTAATGCAAAAGTTATTCAAAGGCTGACATGTCAAGCAGATGTCAGTGTCGGGGATGAAGCAATACTGAGAAATCCAGGACTCATGGAGCAGGTTGTTTTACAGAGATTTAACAGACATTCTACAGGTACTTTGGGAGCTTTATGGAGGTTAATGGGGGTTTCTTTCATCTTGATCTATTCAAGGTTTTGCCCTTCAAGTGATAATGAATCTGAACCAATGTATTAATATAAAAACAATTCTATAAAGATAATTACTATAATAAAAAAAAAATATTGTTATGGGACTGCCAGTCAAGTACACTGAATATATCTGTACATTTTCTTTGGCAGATGCACAAAGGCCTGATAATATCTTTGTAGTTTAACAAATAATGCCTTTATATATAAAGGTTGAAAATTGACTTTTTAATCTATGCCACCCAACCTGGACCTGGGTCCCTTGAGGGGACTACATAAAGCTCAGGCAATGCCAGAATGTCATTAGTACAGGAGAAAGTAAAGGGGGGAAAAAAAGGGAGAGGTGGGGTAGAGAGAGGATGTGAGCAGCTTGGTGGCAGTCCAAGTAATAACTGGATACCCAGCTCAACCCTGACTCTCAGATCAAGATCATGTGCATTCGATGTAAGGAAAATAATAAGAGTGATATATCTGGAAGACTTACTTGATCACATCTTATCTTGTTTAACACTTAAACAGCAATATTTCAGTAATAAGACCTTCTTGCAAAATGTACAAATAAAACGGGGGAAATCAGCAAATTAGAGAACATTCTGTAACCGCCCCCTTGTTTGATAATCAGTTGTTTCTTGACAACATGACAACATGGCTAACACTCTCAGACACACACTTTGTCAAAAGAAACAGAGAGGGTGCTCTCCCATCTTTTTGTCTAGGTATTTATCACCCACCACCTGTGAAGAATGTATGAATGTGCATGTGACTCCTTAGAGATCCTGTCCTGGAGACAAAAAAATGTCTCATATCATCAACATGTCTGGTAAAAGTATACAGTAGTTGTGTTTTGGTCAAGTGACCTTCATCAAACATTTTACACAGCAAGCGCTAATGATCCTGCATTTATTTTATACACTTTTGTTTTTTGCTCACATTTTTTTGCAAGTTGAGGTCAAAAAGTTGAACGCAGGAACACAAAATAATTATTTCTCTCTGATTTTGAACACAAATTACTGTCTGCTTGACAAATTTCCAGCACTTCATGGTTATTACTTGTTCAAGATGACCATTCTGTTTGGAAAATGACACTTGCTGCTTCACTATACTTAAAATCCAAGAAAACAGAACTTTTGGTCTATGTCTCTGATTCAATGCAGAAACGCTTAAACAGTGAGCTGTATCAAAGGAAATACCACAAGGTTACCACACATTGGAAGTGTGTATCAGGGTTTAGATCAGGGACAAACCATTTAACCATGATTAGATGAATTAATACTACTAGTGCATTGCCCGTAAGAAAATATGTGTTCCTATAGAAAAGTGGGAAGTTAAGAAGCTTTTTCATGGATGGCCAAATGAGGCTGTGTTTGAAGGTGGAACGTCAGGGATATTTAGGTTTGTTGTGAAATCCGATATTCCAGGGTATAATTGGCCGTTTTTGACAATTTTTTATTTTGACATTATATTTCACCTTAAAAACTATTTACTTTGTGTCCTTATTTTTTAGCACAACCTCACATGTGTGACTGTACAGTTATTTTTTCATTTTGACATACTGTATTAACACAATGGTCCTAAAATCACAAAAAAAAAAAGTGAGATTTTTTTACTGTGAAAACCACAAATATGTTTGATAAACGATTTTTTTTTCCTTATAATGCAAATATAAATTGTTGTTTGCTGAATATGTGCATACATTTTTTAAAATTTACAAAGTTATATGTAACTATTTACATTTAAATGCAGGCAATGCTCAGATCTGTCTGAGCTCCTTCCAGCTGAATGAAGAGCTGCACTGCCTGCTCCACATTCAGCTTCTACTCATTGTTTTGACTCATTAAACAAAAAACCGTGGGGGTTGACTAGCGGCTAGCAGCTAGCTACACAGGAACATCCACAGATTCCGATTCCACTTTGTTGTCGACGCGTCTCTGCATCTCCTCAGACCTGAACAGACTCGGTCAGGACTCGTTTAGTCTCAGTAACAGTCAAGTTAACGAATGTAGGAATCACATTACAGTTCGCCAAGCTCGTTACTTACGTTACATTGCTCGGTTTATCAATTTTAACAGCATGGTCGCACGCATCACACACGGCGATTTGCCGACTTTCTCGCTAGATTTAGCGACTTTTCAGACCCTCTTAGCGACTTTATTTCTGTAAAGCTACGAGCGACAAATTTAGCGACTTATTCAGATCATCGGGGGAAAGGCGAAAAAAATGTTATATTGTAATTTACATGCTGCTCAGAGTAATCGCAGACCACGGCTCCTCTGCAGCAGCGATGGACTCTCTCCCCTCCTGCGCGGCTGCGCAGGCGACAAGCCAGTGTGTGTATGGGGGCGCTGGCTGGGGCAGCTGGAGGGTTGGAGATACAAACATTACTTTGAATTTGTTGAACGTAAGGAAAATAACTTTGTAAGGTGCACTTTGCCCGTGTTGGAAACCTCTCCTCACCGCTGCTAACACTACCTCAAACTTAACGAAGCACCTACAGAGGCAGCACGTACACACAAATCTTGTTGCTAAGGAACCGTGGACTAACATGAATGAGACGCCAAGACAGAATGTAACGAGTAATGTAACGAGTAATGTAACTAATTACTTTCTCCAGGCAGTAATCTTGTAATGTAAGGCATTACTATTTTTGAGAGTAACGTGTAATGTGTAATATATTACTTTTTTGAGTAACGAGCCCCAACACTGTTAACAGTCAGTTTAGATGCACAGAACAGAACGGGACCGAACAGCCAGCAAAATCCCGGTCCAGCTCGCGCCGTGCAGGTATAAATCCGCTCTCCTCAGACCCAAACAGACTCGGTCCGGTCTGGTTTAGTGTCATTAATCCACAACAGTGAGTTTAGATGCACAGAACAGAATGGGACCGAACTGCCGGCAAAATCCCGGTCCAGCTTGCGCCGCCGCAGGTATAAATCCGCTTGTTTCTTAAGGTATGTCGTGGGCTTGAGATCTGTAGTGATTGGCTCTGGTGCGCACGTGGCTACGGTGTGCAGTGATTGGCTTTGGTGCGCACGTGACTGTAGTGGCTCCGGTGGACAATGCTCCCGAATTTGTAAAGCATTTATGAAATAATTTATTAACGGTATCATTGCAGTCCAAATAAATGCGAAGTTGCACACCACTGAACCAAACGGCAGCCATGTTGAAACTCTCAGGTCAGTCTGATCCTGATCCGCAGAGATATTTGAGGCACAGAAACACACGCAGACAGACAGACAGAGATTCCTTGCTTTTATAGTGTAGTTTCTAGGCTCTTTTCCTCAAAGGTGTCGGCGTGTAGTTTGATGATAAAAGAATACTGCGGAGGCATGGCTTGGGTGGAGGAAAGAGCAGTCTTTATTGAAACAGTTCTTCAAGCCAGCGTCCGAATTCAGAGTGCGGCCGCCCTCTGGAGTTCCCAAATCTGGGGCGAAGGTAATGCCAAACGGCTTCGCCCCCTGCTCTTTTAGAAGTCCTATCGAACCCTCGATCTCAGGACCAAAATGCCAACCCCGATTCTCTACTCGTGAGCCTTCATAAAGTCTCTTGGGCTGTGGCTGCATACTTGTAATTGGTCACTGTGGTGGGTTGAGGGTCCATCTGTCCAATCAACTAAAAAAAGGAGTTGGCCTATCTCTCTGCTCATCTCCCATAAATGGTTAAATCTGTTACTGTCACTCCTTGGGTCTTACACTCCAAAATTACCTAAATGACCCCTCTATCCTTTTCTGGAGATGTACACGGTTAGATATCTCCCTCCATCCGACACAGGAGTCAGGCTCCATTTTAGTCCCTATAGTGGCCTTGTCTCCTGCTAACCTTTGACCTACACACAACTGAATGCTGACTCCAAGGTCTCTTGGAGCTGTGAGCCCCGTATTGTCTGCATTCCCTAACTTACACAAGGATGAACAGGTTAAATTTACACTGAGTTGAATTAAAGACCAGAATGTGTTGCTGTCCAGAAACCTCAATAGAGAGATCTAATTCCATTTAAACTGCTATTTAACATTAATTAGGAGGATTTAAGCTAACCTCTAGGAACCACAGATGTGGGGGTAGATTCGTAAATTCCTCTGGTTGACATTTTTAGACTTGTCACCATTGTATAGTGATTCATATTAGCTGTGTCAGACTTTAGATGATGAAAAAATATCATCATCATCATCATCATCTAACAAAGTGACAGAAAAGTATAATTACTGTGAATGTATAGTAAAATAATAACGTTCAAGTTAGCTAGCGCAATAAATTGCTATCAAGCTTGCTACCAGCTTACTGGCTAGATTGAATTTCTTTTAATGAGTTATTTTAATACTAAACTAAACAGGAAATAAGAGCAAATATTATTGGAAAAAGTAGCAGAAAACACCCTGAGGACTGAACCAGACTCCCAGCTTATTTGGAGAATTATTCTCGTCACTGATGAATCCTGGGTTTTGCTGACAGCAAATATGGCATAGTGTGAGTGAGTGGTTTGCTAATTTCAAAATTGTAAACAGAGTACCCCATTGGTTTAAGACTACAAACACAGATGCATTTTATTGATGGTAATTTGAATGCACAGAGATCCTGAGGCCTATTGCTGCGCCATTCATCCAGCACCATCACCTCATGTTGCAGCATATAATGCACAGCCCCATGTTCTGCACACAATTCCTAAAAGCTGGACATCACACATCAGCCATTGAGCATGTTTAGAATGCTCTGACTCAACCCGAATGATGATGTGTTCCACTTCCTGCCGGTAACCAGCAACTTCAAACAGCCACTGAAGGCGAGTAGCCGGATCAGCTCTTTGCAAAGTAGATGTGTCGCACTGCATGATGCAAATAGTAGTAACCCCAGACACTGACTCTGCCCCCCTTACTCTGCATATCTGTAACCTTTGTCATGTGAAGGCCATATTTCATTTCCTAATAAATTACTTTTTCACACATTTTTAGTGGCCTTTTACTGTGACCAGTCCAGACCAGTAATCATGCTGTTTAATCAGCATCTTGATATGTCAAACCTGTGTGACGGATTATCTCAGCAAAGGAGGACTGCTCAACAACAGATTTTAACACATTTCTGATCCAAATCTGAGCGAAATAATTATTTTGTCAAAGCAAAACAAAAGAAACTATGTTCTGATTTTTTGTTGTTGCAACCTATCAATCCTAATGTCCTCATTTATTTCCCCCAGTTCCACAATAAAGTCTAAACACCATTGGGCCTACCAGTGAGTAAAATCACTCAGTCCAAGTGTTGAGGATTCTTTATGCACAACAGAATGGGGTAATTGTTCACAGTGCATGAATCTGAAACAGGCCTGCAAAACAAGCATTGCTTCTTTTTTTATTTGGTACTAGTGCAGTGCCCGTAGGAAATATGTGTTCCTATAGAAAAGTGGGAGGTTAAGAAGAATTTTCATGGATGGCCAAATGAGGCTGTGTTTGAAGGTGGAAAGTCAGGGATATTTAGGTTTGTTGTGAAAGGAACAAACAGGGAATAATTGGCCGTTTGTGACTATTTTTGATTTTGCCATTATATTTTACCTTAAAACTATTTACTTGGTGTGATTATTTTCAGCACAACCTCACATGTGTGACTGTACAGTTATTTTTTCATTTTGACATATTGTACTAACACAATGGACCTAAAATCACAAAAAACATAAAATTCGAGTAGAAAAAGTTAGATTTTTTTACTGTGAAAACCACAAATATGTTTAAAAAACCATTTTTTATTACTTATAATGCAAATATAAATTGTTGTTTGCTGAATATGTGCATACATTATAAAAATTTACAAAGTTCTGTGTAACTATTTACATTTAAATGCAGGCAATGCTCAGGTCTGCCTGAGCTCCTTCCAGCTGAATGAAGAGCTACACTGCCTGCTCCAAATTCAGCTTCTCATTGTTTTGACTCATTAAACAAAAAACCGACTCCACTACACACTTAACCAAACACTACATAACACACTAACTATACTCTCCAAACACGCTAAATGTCACAAATCTCTCAATTCTCAATATCGCAGTCAGTACTCCGACCGTCGTTGCCTGTCACTCATCCGCCGAAGTCCCTCCCACAACTTCCTGTTCCTCTACAACCAAACTTGCTGCTTGAACACTTTCGTGACAAAAGCCCGTTTTTACCGTTTCTTCTGCACCAGACACAAAGCAAACGCTACGGCAATGTTCGCGAAAAAGCGTGGCGGACATTAAATACCCCAAGTCCGGTTTTGGACAGGTCTGTGCGTCCGGTCCGTCAGCTCGGGAGTTGGGCCGTGTAGGTTAGCTAGCGGCTAGCGGCTAGCAGCTAGCTACACACGAACATCCACAGATTACGATTCCACTTTGTTGTCCGCGCGTCTCCGCATCTCCTCAGACCCGAACAGACACGGTCCGGTCTCGTTTAGTCTCATTAATCCACAACAGTCAGTTTAGATGCACAGAACAGAACGGGACCGAACCGCCGGCTAACTCCTGGTCCAGCTTGCGCCGCCGCTAGGGATGTCGAGATTCACCAATTCATATCGGTGGTCCGATACAAACGTTTGCGATGCGACTGCACCGGTAGATTTAAGGTGCGTCGGATATAATTTACGGGTGAATTTGCGGTGCATCTCTTCTAGTTTGTCTGCACCAGTAAATACCATTGTTAAATCGATTATTTCATGTTCTGGTATGTATTTCCTGTCCTATCCTATTTTCCGAGGCAACCTGAATGCACCATCGCGTCCTCGGGCACTGACGCAAGCAGGTGTTGTACACAACAAATATGGAGGCAAACAAGAACAACGTCAGCAGCGATGAGATATTTAATGCACCAAAAAAGACACACAAATCAAACGTGTGGCAATACTTCGGGTTTTTCAAGCGAGAAGGTCAACTTGACAAGACGCACGCAATTTGCAAACAATGCCGTGCGGCTATCAGGTACATCAACAGCACGACGAACCTGGCGACGCACATGAAAAGACGGCACGGCGTGGATACCTCTGCGGCTGCTCCCCCCTTCTCTCCTTCAGGTGCTACCGGAGCACGAGCCACACCGAGCGGTAGCAAAACTGGTGACACGAGCAGTAGGTCTATCAGTAGTTTCTTTGGACAAAACACACCTCTGGCAGCTAACTCTGCCCGCTCCCAGGCCATAACTGATGCCATAGCCTACTTTATCTGCAAAGATATTCAGCCCTACAGCGTCGTAGAGAATGAGGGATTCAAACAACTGGTCCACATTTTAGACCCAAGGTATAAAATACCACAAAGGGCGTTCTTTACCGACACACAAATCCCTGCTCTGTACAACAAAGTGAAAACAGAGGTAGCGTAATCCCTGAGTAATGCCCAACGAGTTGCTATCACTGTGGATGGCTGGATGTCCTGTGCCACTCAGTCATATATCACAGTCACAGCACATCATATTGACAATGATTGGAATATGAAAAACCATGTTCTGCAAACTAGAGCATTTAATGAGTCCCACACTGGACAAAATCTGTCAGCTTTTCTATGTGATGTTTGCTGTGAATGGAAACTTAGTGATAAGAAGCCTGCTTTGGTCACTGGCAATGCAAGGAACATGCTACTCGCTGGGGCAAGTGCAGAGATGGAGCCTCACATCAGATGCATCGCTCACACTCTAAATCTGTCCTCCCAAAAAGCTCTCAAGGTTGAAACTGTTTCAGCACTCCTGGTTAAAATAAGAAAACTTGTAACATTTTTTCACAAAAGCCCCAAAGCATGTGAGGCTCTGCATGAGGTGCAAGCCCAGTTGAAACTAAAACACCACAAGTTGGTTCATGATGTCTCCACAAGGTGGAACAGTTCCTTGGAAATGATGGACCGTTTGTGGGAGCAACAGGCTGCTGTGACTTTGACAACAAGGAAGATGAAGTCAAGGGGTCGAGGAGAGAGCCTGTCCAGCCTCACTGAGGAGGACATTACCCTGATGCCAGAGGTCATCAAGCTGTTCACACCCCTGAAAACAGCAACCAAGTGTCTCAGTGAAGAAAAAAACCCCACTATTTCCATCATCGCTCCAACACTGGCAAAACTACAGGAGCATTTTGACCCTGATGACAGTGACCTGCTAGTCATCTCTGAGATGAAGGATAGGTTTAGACAGGACTTCAGCACCCGTTACACATACATTCGAGACTTCCTCTGGAAAGCCTCAGCGCTCGATCCCCGCTTCAAGGCACTGGAATTCCTGAATGATGACCATATTAGGGACACCGTATACCTGGGGATAACAGCCGAAGTGGAGAATATGGTAATTATGTTCATTAAGTATATTCTCACTCCTATATTTATACTGCCTTAAAACTGATGTTTTTATCTGATTAAGTTAAAAGAAATTGAATGGCTTATATCTGCTCATTATTCTCAGGCAGACAAAGATGGCAGGATGAATGAGAGACAGTCAACCAACCCAGAGGATGAACAGAGCTCCCACAGAGAGGAGGAGGAAGAAGAAGAGGAAAAAGGTTTGTTTTGATTGAAAGCTAGGACTACAATCTGTCATAGTTTGTTGTTTTGAAAATTGATATGATATTATTCTTGTAAAATTGTATAACATTGTTCTTCTCTTCTCTTCTCCTCTCCAACGTAGATGATGACCCAGAGACTCCCATGAAGAAGTCAGCAATAGACCTGATGTTTGGAGGTTTCTCCACTCCAAGAGCACAGAAGAAGAGTTCAAGAGAAAGAGCTAAGGAGGAAACTGCCAAGTACAGGGGGAGGGATTGTTTAGATTTGCATGGTGATGTGTTGCAGTGGTGGAAAGAGCAGGTGGATCTCCCTCTTCTGTCCAAATTGGCCAGAACCTACCTTTCCATCCCAGCAACAAGTGTTCCCTTTGAACGAGTGTTCAGTACTGCTGGTGACATAGTGACTGCTCAGCGCAGTCTGCTACTCCCAGAACATGTAGACCAGTTAATATTTCAAAAGAAAAACCTGAAACTAAGCCATATGAGATAAATCATGCAGTGAAGTGAGGTGTTGGCAGTAAATGGCACTTACAGCATTGTTTGATTGCCAGTACTTGATGTTTTTTGCTTACATTGTGAGCA
>CAEMYA010000100.1:117969-162955 GCA_903131615.1 Diplodus sargus | reverse complement strand
ATTGAATGCTCTGTCTGTACATACTGAATCATGTCTTTTTTAAAATATGATTTATTGGTTTGCTCCATAAAAAAACGACCAAATATTAAATACATCCCTCAAATTGATACAAAGAGTAAAGCAGAAATGTGCTATTGAGGTAAGAAACCTGATGTGGGCTAATGCTCTCTCGTACTGCAACTAACTATATCGAATGATCGCATCATATCTAACCGAATCCTTTTATAATTAAGTCATATCGTAATCACATCATTTTTGAATCGCATCGTATCGTGAACAGGAGTGAATCGTATCGCATCGTATCGACAGGGGGCTTCAGTGTATCGTAAATGTATCGTATCGGTGGCAGCGTATCGAGATGCGTATCGAATTGGCCTCAGTGGTGGAGATATACATCCCTAGTATGTATATATACTTTGTAGGAAGTATGTATTCCTATAGAAAAGTGGGAGGTTAAGCAGTGTTTTCATGGATGGCCAAATGAGGCTGTGTTTGAAGGTGGGACATCAGGGATATAACCGTTTTTGACTACTTTTGATTTTACCATTATATTTCACCTTAAAAACTATTTACCTTGCCTTGTTTGACATACTGTATTAACACAATGGACCTAAAATCACAAAAAAAACAGAAAATCAGAGTAGGAAAAAGTTAGATTTTTTACTGTGAAAACCACAAATATGTTTAGCGAACCATTTGTATTACTTATAATGCAAATATAAATTGTTGTTTGCTAAATTTGTGCATAAGTTTTTGAAATTTACAAACTCTTTAAATTTAAATGCAGGCAATGCCTCAGCTCCTTCCTGCTGCACTGCCTGCTCCACATTCAGCAGTCTCCTCGTTGTTTTGAACACACTACACCAAACACTACATAACACACGATACACTCCAAACACGCTAATTTTACAAATCTCTCAACTCTCAAAACTTGCTCACTCTCTATCACTGTCACTGCTGCTGTCACTCTTTCGCCGCCATCCCTCCCACAACTTCCCCCTGTTCCTCAGCAACCAAATCACATGTTTTGCCATATAATGTTGTCAAAGCAAACGTGAAGGCAATGTTCGCGAAAAAGCGTGGCGGACATTATTTATTGTAAATCCGGTTCTGGACCGGCGCGTCCGTCGACTCAAGAGGTGGGGCGTGGGGGTGGGCTAGCAGCTAGCTACACACGAACATCCACAGATTCTAATTCCAGTTTGTTGTCCTCGCGTATCTGGATCTCCTCAGACTGGAACAGACTCGGTCCAGACTCGTTCAGTCTTATTAATCCACAACAGTCAGTCTAGATGCACAGAACGGGACCGAACCGCCAGCCAAATCCCGCTCCAGCTCGCGCCACTGCAGGTATAAATCCGCTTGTTTCTTATCGGAACCGAAACTCACGGAAGCTGCGTCTTGCTGCTACGTCATCTTAAACTGGTCACGTGATTTGGACGCACCGGCGTCCATCGACTCAGGAGGTGGGGCGTCGGTGTGGGCTCTGTAGAGATTTGCTCTGGTGCGCACGTGGCTATGGTGGCTGTGGTTGACAATGCTAGCGGAATTCGTATATCATTTATGAAATCATTTATTAATGGTATCATTGTAGTCCAAACAAATCTGACGTTGCACACGCTTAAACCACGCAGCAGCCATGTTGAAAATCTCAGGTCAGTCTGATCTGCAGAGAAATATGAGGCACACACACAGACAGAGATTCCTTGCTTTTATAGAGAGATGTATATGTGTGTGTGTGTGTGTGTACGTATGTATGTGTATGTATATATATGTATATATATATTTATTTTCTTTTTTTATTTATTATTTGTTCTATTTTATTTTAGTTGTTTATTCATGCACATCTGTATACAAGCATATATATAGGTATGTAAATATATATTTTGTGATCTATTTTTACAACATATGCACGTGCCTACCTATGTTTTTGTTTAAAATAAAATAAAAATTTGACCACAAAAAAAAAGGAAAGTTTTTTCATATGTTTCTATTTGTCTGTTTTTAATATCCCTCTTTTACCTGTGTGAGTGAGAGCATGTGTGTGTGATGGTCTCAGGTGTGTCTGTGATTGTAGGTTGTCCCTGGGAGCTGATTGGTTCCTGCCTGAAGACAAGAGCTTAAAGGCCGGCTCTTCCCAGTTCCTAGAGGCTCTCCTCTGCTGTCCCAGACCGCCAGCAATTGTGTGATTGTGGAAAATATATTTGTTAATAAAACTATTTAAAAACGCTCTTTGCTGCTGGTGGTGCTTGGAGGAAGAGGGGAGTCTCACACTTTTGTTGCACCAGGGTTTCCCCTAGGCCTTGGTCGTAACAGCAAGTGAGATACATTTTTGTATTCAGCATTGCTGAAACAGCAGAACAGCATATCACTGTTATACAACATTAACTATAGATGGATCCTTGACTACAAAACTCTCTACATTAAAATTTCCAACTAACCACTGTGCAAAATGAAACCTCAGATCTCAAGATCTTATTGCAAAGCATGAATACGATGCTTGACCACTGGCTCATGTCACACCACATCAAGTGCAATCTAGTTATTCTGCATGGTTGCCCGCGCACTTCAACCCTTGCAGTAGATTTCTCCAGTCATATACAGATGCCAAGGGCATTGAATCACACTGCTGCAATGTCAAAACCCACAGGAGTCATGCACATGCCATATACTGTAGACCAGTGGCCGCTGCCCTCTATCAGCGCTGCGTGGCTCTGCTTTCACTGCATAATGTGTGTCCATGGAGCCAAGGTTGGAGAGAACTTGGTCCTCGACTGGTGGTCTACATTTTAGCTGCAGTACATCCTGTATGTATAACGCGAAGCCCAGTCGTCAGAATGAAATCTTGGTAGTTAACGCTTCTGTGAATGACACGCGTTAACATTTTCCATATTGATATTTGTACAAAAATTGTCATCTCGTTCACGTTACATGTTTATGACCTGACTTTCATGTGAAGAGGTGGAGGGGATCGTCTTGTATGGATCTAAATCAGGGTCAAATGTTTTGTACTTGAAAAAGTAAAATTTGAAACTGAAATTTCAAGTTTTGATCTTGAATTTTGAAAAATAGATCAACATATTCAAAATTTAAAAAAATGTACAAAAAAAAATTTCAGGTTAAAAATAATTATGATCAACTCTGGTAATTCTTTTTTTTCAGTTTCAGAGTTTTGACCCTGATCTAGCATGGAATCTGTGGATGTTCGTGTGTAGCTAGCTGCTAGCTGCTAGCCGCTAACCAACCTACACAGCCCAACTCCCGAGTCGATGGACCGGACGCACCGACCTGTCCAAAACCGAACTTAGGGTAAATAATGTCCGCCACGCTTTTTCGTTAACATTGCCGTCACGTTTGCTTTGTGTGTGGTGCAGAAGAAACGGTAAAAATGGGCTTTTGTCACGAAAGTGTTCAAGCAGCAGGTTTGGTTGTAGAGCAACAGGAAGTTGTGGGAGGGACTTCGGCGGATGATTGACAGGCAACGACGGCCGGTGTACAGACAGCGATATTGACATTTAGCGTTTGTTCGGTGTCGTGTGTTTAGTGTGTAGTAGAGTCGTTTTTTGTTTAATGAGTCAAAACAGAAGAAGCTGAATTTGGAGCAGGCAGTGCAGCTCTTCATTCAGCTGGAAGGAGCTCAGGCAGACCTGAGCATTGCCTGCATTTAAATGTAAATAGTTAAACATAACTTTGTACATTTTTAAAATGTATGCACATATTCAGCAAACAACAATTTATATTTGCATTATAAGTAATACAAATGGTTCGTTAAACATATTTGTGGTTTTCACAGTAAAAAATCTAACTTTTTCCTACTCTGATTTTCTGTTTTTTTTGTGATTTTAGGTCCATTGTGTTAATACAGTATGTCAAAATGAAAAAATAACTGTACAGTCACACATGTGAGGTTGTGCTGAAAATAATCACACCAAGTAAATAGTTTTTAAGGTGAAATATAATGGCAAAATCAAAAATAGTCAAAAACAAACAATTATACCCTGGAATATCGGATTTCATAACAAACCTAAATATCCCCGACGTTCCACCTTCAAACAGCCTCATTTGGCCATCAGTGAAAATGCTTCTTAACCTCCCACTTTTCTATAGGAACACATATTTCCTACGGGCACTGCTAGTAATGTAAAAGTATCCATTGAATGTTGAACTTTGGTCATTTTGGTAACAAGTGGTTGTATCTGTAAGGACCCTGTCTGTGTCTGTCTGCTGATGAAGAACATGAAGTTTGGTAGAAAGCTCTGTTAATAGCTAGCAAGTGGGCCTTGTCTTATGATTTTTTCTTTGCCCAACTGTCAGTGTTGCAAAAAGTCCCCAAAAGTCATACTTGAGTAAAAGTAAGGATGTCATGTTAAACTTTCCACTTTGGTTAAGTGAATGTCATTACGAATATTACTTGAGCAAAAGTCTTTTAGAATCTCATATCATATGTACTTAAGATTCAAAAGTCATAATTTGGCAATACATGCACTTAATTATCAACAGTACTATGGGCTGTCAGACTTGACAATTATCAGATATTGAGTATTTTTCTGATATTTGTATTAGTGTTTTTTAACTTGAAAATACACTACTTTGAGTCTGATGCTGCATGTAATCTGCCAAGTGGGAGAGGGATCCCTCCTCTGTGGCTCTTCCAGAGGTTTCTTCCATCTTCTTTTCTCCCTGTTGAAAGGTTATTTTTCTCAACATGGCAAGTTTTTCCTCACTCGAATCGAGGATCTAAGGACAGAGGAAGTTGTCCATTGTACAGATTGTAAACCCACTGAGGTAATGTGATTGGGATTTTGGGCTATATAAATAAAATTGATCTGATTTGATTTGATACTGACCTCTTGCAGTAGGTACAGAGGTAAACATCCAAACAGCAGGCTTGTTGAATGCTTTTGAAGCACTCACTTCACTTCACTCCTTGAATCCATCTCATGCTGCTAATGTGAGTGAACGCCTCTGACACATTCACAAGAATATAACTATATAACAACATAACTCATTTTAAACCATCATGTCACTGCGACTTTTGAGCATCATCTCTGTTTCATGGCAATTGATGGAAGAAGGTATAGCATTGAAGAAGAGAGGCATGTGTGTTTGCTCTACCCTATTCAATAACATACAGTGCAGAAGGAGAAAGAATTAAAAATCTGTGATAAATACTATATTTAAAACAAGCTTAAGTGTATTTCAAGACATTTCATAAAATGTACCTCCAAATGGATTGGAATGGAAGTGTCTCTGTGGGCTAGAAAAAGAGAGCATTTCCCATTTTCACTGTTTAAACACAAAAATGTTCTCGAGCCATCTTTAATATATATGCATAAAACAGAAATTCAGGAATGTAAAATGTGATGGTCATTGTATTTTGTCTGGTTCTGTCTATTCCTTTTTGGCGTATTTTTGTCCATGTCCATCCAGCAACAATGGTTGCTTTGGGTTGGCAATGGACACAGGCCACAAACCCAAAACTAAGTATTTGTTCCAGCAGGAACACTGTTTGATAAATTCACAACAGTCCTTAAAAATCCATATAAGTCAAACATCTTATTGTAAAACATTTTTGTCTGCTAAGGTTTAGGTCAAAATAAAAAGGAGAAATTTAAAACTATTGGCCCATGTTTGAGTGTCATGCATCCTGCTCACAATGAAGAATACTCTCGTTTTATCTGTCAAACTATTAAAAGAATTAACATTATCTTTAATCCCAATCTCATAGTCCGTGGTGATGAGTTAACACACTGCAACACCACTTTAAAAAAAATGATGGCATCTGATTTTGACATGTCTGGGCCATATGACCAAGTGTCAGTTGGTGTGTGTATAGATTAACCTCTAATGAAGAGAGACGGGGAAAAAAAGCTTTATGTAATGTCATGAGGTTGGCTCTCCATCAAGAGCAGCAATCTTCCACCCACCAAATCCAGATTAATTCTGCTTGTGTTTGTGTGAGAGCATGTATGTGTGAGTAGGCATGTGCAGATGTGTGTGTGCGCGCGTGTGTGTTTGACATGGGAAAATCTGTTCGTTGGTAAAAGAAGCTCGCACACAGTTTATGATAATCATTACAGCAGTGAAGCTGATCAAAGTAGTACATTTCTGCTACTCAAATAATGATAAGAGAATATTAATGATTGCATTAGAAATAATACTATGCATGGCCCACACAATGTTGCTCATTTAAAATGCTGCACTTTTCCTCCCACAGTTTCACCAGGGTTTATCCTTTGCTGCCCTCTACTGGCTAAATAACTTAAATGCATAAAAGGTACAGTAGTCATCCACCATGTTATTTAATTGCGTGTATTTTTTTTACATACTCAGGTTTGCACATACGTTCATACATAGTTATTAAAGTATGTAACATAAGTTATTAGTTTCTAGACAGTGGTGAATGATAAGAAATATAATATCCATAAATTATTAAATTTAAATAACATGAAAAATCTGTAACATTTCTTTTCTTCTTTTTTTTGCAAAAGGTTTGTTTTTTGCCACATAAAATACTTTTGAAATGTTTTTGTTTTTGAAATGTTACATTCCAGTTTGATACCATATTCAAAAAACTGGATAACATTTGAGACAATCAACAATAAATCTAGTATTGTGTGGTTGCAAAGATTTGTTTGTGAATTGACAGATGTCTCGTATCTTGTATAATTATGTATGGATGTTATGTTTGTGTTATGTTTTAAAAAAAAACTGTGTTTGTGTTTTTATATCTGCTCCCTCTACTCTTATTTGGGGAGGTCGATTCAGTTAGATGGTGCTACTGTTTCGATGTTGATGTACTGTGCTACTGTGATGGATTTCATGGGTAAACAGGCCAGAATGTTTGGTTTGTTCTAATGAGTCGGAATAATTCCATGAGAGTTGTGTCATGTAAATGACTGGACATGAAAATAAAATATTTACTCATTCATTCATTCTCTGTCATTTAGTTAAAGTATGCCCTGCTGAACAACTGATGTATTGGTGATAAGCTTTGATGTCTGATAAATTGGTCAAACACTAGTACCGGTCTTTGGTACATCTGATCACCAGATATTAGCATTGGTTGGATTTAAAAAAAAAATGTAAATCAAGTGTTTTACAAGTGGTAATCATTTTACAATATACTATGTTTTGAATATACAATAATATACAAATTCAGGTAAAATTGTATTATGACCCAACTAATAAAAGGACTCTACAATTTTCAAGTTTTCAAGTATTTATATTAGAACAGCATTCCACCATATTTAAAGGTAATTTCATTGTTTTTGTATGTGTAAATATCCATAATTAAACATCATGACAAATGAAAGCTAGAAAATGTATTTCATTACATGAAATTGCTGTTTTTTATTACTTTACAGTACATTTAGTCACCCCCATTGACAGAAATAACAGGGTTTTCTTTTGTTTGTTTTGCATTTGTTTTGTGTAGCATTTCCTTGTTTAATGTGTGCGATGTGCAGACATGCATACAGGTTCGCACATAACCCTCACACATACAAATACTATATATTACCTGAAAGTATTTAACACATCGCAACAGTGCGCTGAACAAAATGATCAAATTCTGATGCAAAAGATGGAAGGGGAATTGATCTGGAATGATTTTGCTTGGCTTATTCAACAGTTGGTACCATTTTGTTTTAATTTCACATTCAGAGAGTGCACACACACAGTGAGGTGCAAACAAGCAATTCCATCGTGAGATAATTAAAAATTCAACCTTTGAGAGATTCTTGAGGGGTGACCTCAATTACAATTAGTCAAAACAGAACAAAGAGAAAAGCAACAATAAGGAGATTTACTGAAAAATAAAAGTCAGCCTGAAAACTGGCTATTAAAACTGATGTATGAGATTACATTTTTTCTTAAAAAGATTTTTTTTTAAGAAAGGTTAATGTGTGAAATAATATGCAGGTAAATAAAAGTCTAAAATAATTGAATGTTAATAAAAGTACAGATATATAGAACAACTATATGTAAAGAATCAGATTCAGAATTCCTTTATTTGTTCCGCAAACGGGGACAATTATTTGTCACAGCAGCCAGTTATATTTCAATAAACAATAATATTAATAAAAAATAAATAATATAATAAAAAGTTAAGAAATAGAAATAGACTCATATACATTGTATATATATAATATTGTACACTATGAACAGTGTAATCATAAACAGTGTTGTTGTTAATCAATAATAAATATAGGTATGAAAATTGTTCAGAGAAATGAGTTATGTGTAGAGTTTTTATGGCATAGTTCACAAGTGAGGTCTACTGGGAGCAGTGCTGGTTGTACAGTCTGACAACAGCAGGAAGGAAGGACCTGTGAAACCTCTTCTTCACACACTTGGACCTGCGATACTTCTCCTTCGCATACTTGGACATGCGATACCTCTCCTTCACACACTTGGACCTGCAATACTTTTCCTTCACACACTTGGACCTGCTATACCTCTCCTTCACACACTTCGACCTGCTATACCTCTCCTTCACACACTTGGAGTGTATCAGTCACAGTTACACTCCCCAAAGCAAGAGCCAGTTAGTAGACCAGTCTGATAATGCCTATCTGAGGAGCCCAGGAGGCGTCTTAACCAGATGCCTGAACCACCTCAGTTGGCTCCTTTCAACACGAAGGAGCAGTGGCTCTCCTCCAAGCTTCCTCAGTCTTATCTCCAAGGCTAAGCCCAGCCACCCTATGAAGAAAACGTATTTCTGCTGCTATATCCACAATCACATTCTGAGGTTCGGAACGTAGATGGACTGGTAAATCAGGAAATCCCCTTCACCACGATGGTGGTGAAGGGGACCCACAGCACCCACCAAACAACCTGTCCATCTCACAGTACATTTTTCCATCCCCAAGACCCTGAGATATCAAAAATCCTTTGCTTGGGGCAGGAGCCAATTTCCTTGTATCTAAGTGCATCTTAATGGTGTTTCAAAATAGTACAGTCATCCTTAAGTGTATTTCAGTATGCTTTAAGTATCACTATACTGATATACTATGCTGACATATCATTAGCATATCCTGTACATTCTCACATTGGAAATAGTGTAATAGTGTACTTTTCTTTACATTGGCAGGGACGCAGTAGAAATCAGTTTTTTACAATAGTTGATTTATTTATGCTATAATAAGAGCATAAATCCCCCAGTGAAGGACTCCGTGGTCTTACTAGGGGAATTAAACGCGCACGTCGGCAATGACGGAGATACCTGGAGGGGCGTGATTGGGAAGAACGGCCTCCCTGATCTGAACCTGAGTGGTGTTCTATTATTAGACTTCTGTGCTAGTCACGGTTTGTCTATAATGAACACCATGTTCGAACACAAGGATGCTCATAAGTGCACGTGGTACCAGAGCACCCTAGGTCGAAGGTCAATGATCGATTTTGTGATCGTATCATCTGATCCTCGGCCGTGTGTTTTGGACACTCGGGTGAAGAGAGGGACAGAGCTGTCAACTGATCACCACCTGGTGGTGAGCTGGGTTCGGGGGCAGGGGAAATCTCTGGACAGACCTGGTAAGCCCAAATGAGTAGTGCGAGTAAGCTGGGAACGTCTGGGGGAGGACCCTGTCCGAGAAGCCTGAAACTCCCACCTCCGAAGGAGCTTCTCAAGCATCCCTGTGGAGGCTGGGGATATCGAACCTGAATGGACGGCGTTCAAAGCTTCCGTTGTTGAAGCTGCAGCTGTGTCCTGTGGCCATAGGGTCTTAGGTGCCTCAAGGGGCGGCAACCCTCGGACACCGTGGTGGACACCGGTGGTAAGGGAAGCCGTCCGACTGAAGAAGGAGTCCTCTCGGGACATGTTGTCCCGGGGGACTCCTGAGGCAGTTTTGGGGTACCGATGGGCACGAAGGGCATCAGCTGCAGCTGTGGCAGAGGCAAAGCAGCGGGTGTGAGACGAGTTCAGCGAGGCCATGGAGAAGGACTTTTGGGCGGTGCCAAAGCGCTTTTGGAAAACCGTCCGCCACCTGAGGAGGGGGAAACGGGGAACCATCCAAGCTGTGTACAGCAAGGATGGGACTTTGTTGACTTCAACTGAGGAGGTCATAGGGCGGTGGAAGGAGTACTTTGGTGACCTCCTGAATCCCACTCAGCCACCCTCTGTAATGGAGACAGAGCTGGAGAATCATGGGATATCATCGCTGATTTCCCTGGGTGAAGTCACTGTTGTAGTCAAAGAACTCCACAGTGACAAAGCCCCAGGGATTGATGAGATACCACCAGAAATGCTGAAGGCTCTGGGTGTTGAGGGGCTGTCTTGGTTGACACGCCTCTTCAACATTGCGTGGGGGTCGGGGTCGGTGCCGAAGGAGTGGCAAGCAGGTGTGGTGGTCCCTCTCTTTAAGAAGGGGGACCAGAGGGTATGTGCCAATTACAGAGGTATCACACTACTCAGCCTGCCTGGGAAAGTCTACTCCAAGGTGCTGGAAAGGAGGGTCCGGCCGATTGTGGAACCTCAGATCGAAGAGGAACAATGCAGATTCTGTCCTGGCCGTGGAACAACGGACCAGCTCTTTACTCTGGAGGGGGCCTGGGAGTACAATCTCCCAGTCCACATGTGTTTTGTGGATCTGGAGAAGGCGTACAACCAGCTCCCCCGGGATGTTCTATGGGAGGTGCTGAGGGAGTATGGGGTGAGGGGGTCCCTTCTTAGGGCCATCCAATCCCTATATTCTCAAAGCGAGAGCTCCGTGCGTGTACTCCGAAGTAAGTCGGACTTGTTCCAAGTGGGTGTTGGCCTCTGCCAGGGCTGTGCCTTGTCCCCAATCCTGTTTGTGATATACACGGACAGGATTTCAAGGCGCAGTCGTGGTGTGGAGGGGTTACAGGTCGGTGACATGAAGATCGCATCACTGCTTTTTGCAGATGATGTGGTCTTGATGGCATCATCGGCTGTAGATCTACAACGCTCACTGGATCAATTCCCGGCTGTGCTAAGCGGGGTCAAGGTGAAGTCTGAACAAATAAGTCTTGAGCCTTTTGCAGAAGACAGTGTCTTCCTCACGATTCCATCCTGGCCATGAAGACTGGACCAGCATTCGTGCAGGATACTGGAAGGATTTTTCCTATTGGACTGAAATGATCAAAATGTATGACAAAGAAGATGAAGAAAAATCTTTATTTATTACATACAAAGTTCAGTGTAGTGATACTTGTTTTCTTTCGTCACTCCCTGAGGCGCAGTACTAATATAGCCAGCGAAATAGGTGAGGAAAACCTTGACAGTGCAGGCTGACCACAGCCTGGCCTCTAAAACAACAGACTTAGGAGAACAGTTCTGACACAAACCCAGTATTATCAGCCACCACATATACTGACTCATCATCTCATCTGTCCTGTAGTGCCACTCTCAGGACAAACTTAACATTTTACACCCCACTACTAATGCATCTCTTTGAATCAGAAAAACAAGTCTTGTCAAGTCTGTCCAACACTGCTCGTGAAGTTCTCAAGCCCTTCATTTTCAGAGGTGTATTATTAGGGGCCATCTACATGGAAACGCTTTTTTGTTTAAACGCTTATGTTTTGCATTGTTTTGGCTGATCTTTCAAATGGATCCTGTAAACGCAGTGCCTGTAAACGCACTTTTTTGAAACCTGGTCTCAGGGTGCAAAATTTTGAAAATACCATCCATGCGTTCTCGTTCGGACAGCAAATCTGTATACTTTGTGTATCGGTGACGCCATCGCCCCACACCTCGACCTCTAGCCTTCGACTTCTGAACCCCGCGAAGTCTCATAACAACAACAACAACAACAACAATGGTGGACTACATGCTTGTGTTCGAGCTGCAGAAGATATTGAGCCTTAAGGCAGGAACACACCAGCCCAACCGTTGGACGTCTGAAGCGTTTGGAGAGACTCGGACGAGGTCGGGAATATTTCTGTTCGGTGTGTTCAGCTGCGTCGGAAGCTTTCGGAGCTGTTCGGACGTTGTCTGCTCCAACTCAGCATGCCAAGTCTGAGGAGGAGGGCCGTCGGATGTCTGAGCCATTGGATTCTCTGATTGCCGGTGTGCTAGCGAATCAGCGCGGTGTGTGGGAGGTGCGGAATACTGTGTGCGCATTGGTTTTCTATGCACTCCGTTCCGTCATTTCTTGTTTTCATGTTCTGGAGTACTGACATGAGACTAGCTGTTATTATGTTTGTTCAGGATGAATTAATCTGTGTTCGTTTGGTAATGCCTCGCTGCATGTTTAGTATGCAACTGTTTTTGTCTGAAATAGTTAAGTTTTGTTGTGATCAAAAGTAAAAAGAGTTACGTGCATAAACCTCTAGTCCAGTGTCTTTAACACTAGAGCCACCAGCTTATTGCATCTCGCGCAGAACTTACACACTACTGTGGAGCTGGCAGCACGTCGAAGCGGTGTGTTTTGTAGTGGAAATTCTCCTTTGTGAGGTAGAGAGTTGCTAAGTCTCCGAAGAACTTCAGACGTTTATTTCATGCAGTGTGGAGAAGAAGGCAAGAGCATTCTCTGCCAAACTCTAAATTGATATCCCTTAAGTACAGTCAGGAGAGAGGAGGTTACCTTCAGTTACAACAGTCATAAAACATTTTCTTTACATTACAATGATTATTTGATGTTTGGGTGTATACTGTCTTCCCAGGACAGTGACTCTTTGATGTAGCAGATGGGACAGTAAATGTCATCTTATCTATACTGCTGTATATTCCCATGTAGAGGATGTGTCGCCACCTGTGGCTTCTTTTGACACCTTAAGCAAAATGTCATTCTTCAACTCTTCCTGTCCTTACAGCCCATTTGATCATTAGGAGGAAGACTATGTAATTTTCTTACATTCCTCCTTTTTGACACAAAGTATCAACACAACGTTTTGAGAAATTACATTGAAAGTTTCAAAATAAAAGATCCATTAACAATTTTTAAAACGAAAAACAAGAATCAATGAATTTGGCTGTGTGTTACAATATTAGAATACAATGTTATTTTCAAAGAAACAATAGTAAAAATAGACAAAAAACTAATTTTGTTGAAATAGTTTTGTATGCTCTGTGGCAATGTTTAGTCCGTGTCCTTTTAGGATCTTTTGATCCTGTATCAGTTCTTCTGTGTCTTCTTCTGTTCTTGTAGACGGTCCATCTTTACCCTTTTGTACGAGATGGGGTGTCTGAGTATCGGTATGGATGATATCAGTGTGATCGATGACTTTAGGTGAATCAGTTGGTGGTGTGAAAGGTATGAATATATGAGGACCTTTGGAGTCCAAAACTTGCTCTGTTGAAAACCAGGATTGGATAACGGCCATTGTGGTGACCAACCCAACAATGAAGATCCAGCCATAATCGTCCAAACAGCGTCCCGTCTCAGCACTCCGCAGGTTAGGTCGTTGTCCTTCCTTCAGTGGCATGGTTCGGAAAAGATGTGCACTGGGATGCATGGATCCAGGTGTCCCTCTCAGCTATCCAAACGGCAGTGGGTGTTGTCAGGCTCAACTGATATGGTCCTGTCCACTGCAGTTGACGTCCGTTCTTCCTTTTCAGGTTCTTTAGCACTACCCAATCTCCAGGCTGGATGTTGTGGAGTTTGCACCAACGTAGGCTCCAGAGGGACCGCTTCCACCTTATGGAAGATAGCTTCAAAGAACATGGTTAAATGCACAACACTAGCTTAAACCTTATCAGCATCCAATCCGTTTAGGGAGGGTTGACCTGTTTTGAGGAAACGGGGTGTTAATTATCTTCAAAAGACAGCCAGTGATTATCTCATAAGACAGTCTGGTCATCTTATGTGGGCAGCCTCTCATAAAATCAGTGCAAGCGGTAAAGACTCAATCCATGATGAATCTGTTTCTGCCATTAATTTAGTCAGTTTTATTTTTAGGGTCTGGTTAGCTCGTTTCACTGCACCTCCACTAGCTGGATGGCAAGCACAATGTGATTTAAGGTTTATGTGTAGCATTTGGAGATGTTTTGAATAAAAACTATTTACACAATGTGAACCATTGTTATTTGTCCTTATTTTTATTTATTGATTTATTGATTGATTTATTTATCTTTTTAGGGGAGACCCCTAAGGGGAATTATTTCCCTCAATAATGATTTAGCTATTTAGATCGCTTTTGCATTTTTACATGGAAAGCAGTTAATTAATTTTGAAAAAATAAAAAAAGTTCACAATAATGAGACAATATTTATACCCCCTACATGGAGTGAGTTCAATAAAATCCATTATTAAATGCTCAAAAAGACCTTCAGGTTTAGGATTGGCTGACAGAGGCATTGCTACACCTCTGCCAACATTGTAAGTTTCACAAATCACACAAAATTTTTTTTAACAGTTTCATAAGTTTTTAACAAAAGGTTGAACAATCCTGGTGCATGCCACAATCTATTTACAATATTCTACATCCTCCCTTTTGATACATGGTCAAGACCATGTGTCAACTTCGCAAAGAAGGTAAATATGGCTTTTGGCAGTACTGGGAGGCCGTTTACACCAACCCAGAGGTCAGATGGGAGTTCAATAAACTTTTTCCTTTTCCCATAGAGTTTTTTCTACAGCATCAGCTTCTGTTTGAAACAGATAGACTTTATTAAAGGACAGATAAAAGCATTTGTAGAGTGGGGGAGACAGGTGAGAGACCAGCTGGACTACAGGATGTCATTCCTGCTTGTGGTCATTAAAAACTGTACCACTCCCTGAACCATATGGCTATTTATAAAAAACAGAGCAAACAAACTATAATTACTTATTTTCATTTTCATTTATAACGCTAACCATTTCACTGTATATTGTATATATTCCCAGATTGTCTACTTAATTATTGTATTATTCTATTGTATATTTTATTTAATTTCTTTTTATTGTCTATTTTACTGTTTTATCTTAGTACTTGATTCCACGAATGCTGTATTTCTATTTTACGTTGCACGGAGTATCTGAAACAAAAAACAATTTCCCCTTGGGGATAAATATAGTATACTGATTTTAATTCTGACGAGCTGTCTTAGCATCTGCTTTTCCCAGTGACACTGGGTCATTAGCATTTGTATGAGATTTACATTTGCATAGGTAGAAAAAATGCAGACAAAGGGCTAACTATTTGACTTCTAGGAGCAGTAGATCTTCCTGTAGAAGTAAGAAACCGTGATGTCCTATAATGTGTGAAATCATGACATACATTAAATGCATACTGAGAGTCAGTATGTACTGTGACATGATTCCTGGTCCCTAGAATGAAAAGAAAACAGTTGCCTGAGCAGACAGGTTATTTGGAATATTAGTACTTTCAATTATGTCATGGTTAGTATTTTTTTCATATGACACACAAGGGGATCCATGTGTTGGGTTTCTCATAGCAGAGCCATCTACAAAGAAAACAGAGTCGAGGTTAATGAGGGGAGTGTCAGAGAGTGCATCTCTTGGTTTTGACACTGTGTGAACCACTTCCAGACAGACGTGTGATTCTCCATCTTGAGCTGTCCGGAGCAATGTTGATGGGTTAAGTACAGTACAGCGTTTTAAGGTTACATGAGCCATTGTCAGCAAGACATTTTGCCAGTGTAACAGTCTAGCTGGGGTTAGGTGGGCAGTTTTTTCCTGTAAATGAAAGACTTAACAGCATGTGGGACATTTAAATTAAAAAGGCACATAGCAACAATGTCAACTGGGGTAAAAACTGCTTTCTTAGCAGCCGCTACAGCCTTGAGGCATGCAATCATACTTCTCTCTGTTTGAATTGTATCCCAAAGGTCGTTTGTCACCATGTGACTGAGTTAGAATTTTCTGTAAAAAACTCATTATACATTCAGAAGCAAAAAAGATTAAAACATTTGATAATGCTTGATAACCTAGGATAGGGGAACTCGAGAAAGCTTGTTTTAAGTCAGTTAAAACTTTCTCTGCGTCAGGAGTCCAAGTCAAATAGTCAGTCATGGCCAAATGTCTACCCCCATATGTGATTGTCATATAGGGGTTGGGAGATCTCCACAATTTGTTTAGAATCCATGGACAACAATAGCCTGCTAAATCCAATAAGGCAATCGTTTTTTGTCATTCGCAGTTTTTTTTTGTTTGTTTGTTTTGGGGGTTTTTTAACTTCCAAGATTGTGGATGTAATCGGACCCAATTCACGACTTTGCGGAGTAAAATAACGCATTACATTTTTTTTTTTTTTTTTTTTAAGAATTTCAAACTTGTCCTTCAAAACTTTAGGACCGTTTTCTGCCAGAAAATAACAATGAAAACTGTCTCAGTTTGACAATGCCCCTGCATAGGAAAACATATACACAAACATTGTCAAAGATACTGAGCAAGTATATTAACACACAATGGCTTCTAATGCTAATTTCTCAGCTCTACTGCCATCCAAAGTGAAATTGGAGAAGAAGACCCTATGGCCTCTGCATCCAAGAATAAAATTTTTACCATTGATAGTGAAAGCAACCCAGAACTGTGAGTCAGGATGAACAGGATTGCTAGAATATGCATTTGTTAAATTAACAACTGAAGAAACCCAGTCTGATAGAATGTTTAACACTAGTGTTATAACATCTACTGGATGTTGACCAGCTTCATTTATGACCCTAAGATGTTTTAATGATCTCCACCCCCCATTTGGTTTTTTCCTTCAGGCATGAAAGGGGGGGGAACATGGTGAGATTTAGGAAGTCAACAATGGCACCTTAATTTATGCTTGACTGAATGACAAAAGTACTGACTTCAACAGCTTTAGGGAATTTTGCATCTTTTATATCCCCAAAAATGTAGCTTGCTTACAGCCCTCAAGCTATTGAATAGTGTTAGAAGCAATTTTTTCTTAGTGTGTGTGTGTGTGTGCGTGTGCGTGTGTGTGTGTGTGTGTGTATCTCATCATTACTTGTGTCTAAGTAATGATGAGATACAAGCACATAGTGCTTATGTCTATGTGCTTGTTCAAATGCTCTGACCTGCCTCCTCAATTTTATGCCTTCAGCAAGTTCCTGTGATGGAGCATGTGGCCAGGGTCCCCTCGACTCCTCCCCCTCTCCTTGATAGGGGTCAGCATGTGGCCAGGATTCTCTTGACTCCTTCCTCTCTCCTCGATAAGAGTCGGGGGCAGCGCAATCACGTGACAAATGTCCAAAGTCTTCACACCTGTAGCACCTCTTCTTGCCTCTGTCAGTGTCATTGTACCTCCTTTGAAATGATCTGCGTGGCCCTGCTCGCCTCCATCCTCTGCTCCTCATGCCACTGTTGTTCTGATGGGACTGCCGTTTTTGTCCTGGTTCCTGCCGGTTATCTCTCTGATAGTACATCATCTGAGCAGATTGAAGTTTCTTTGTTTGGTTAAAATCCAAGTCTGTTTCATTTCTTTCCGCGTGCAAAACGTGTGTGCACACAGTCATGGGCTCCGTTTCCCAGCCCACACAGGTAGTCATGTCACAGTTCTTCTGGCCCTGATGGAGATCATTAATCAGAGCAGTCTTCAAACGATCACTGTGTGCCACAGGTGTTAACAGGCGGGTGGTAATAGTAGAGATTGCATAAGAAGGAGGCAGATTTCTTTCTCTTTCCCTACATTTCTTATACCTTTCACTCGTACACGAACCTTCTTCCTCTATTTCTTCCTCTTTTCTTTCTTCTGCTGTCTGTTTTATCATTAATCCTGCTAATGATTTTATTTTTTAATTTCTGCTTCTCTTTCCCACTTTTGGAAAGCTTGCCAGTCAATACCTTTCTTCCCTACTTTCTTTTTCTTTTCTTCCAACATAACTCTACACCTTTCTAAACATTCTGTGCTTAATGTACCTTTAATTGGAAACACCCCCTGAGTTATATGGTGCCAAAATGGAACATCCTTAACCACATTTTCCCCCCATTTTTCTGCTATTATTTTGGCAGGACCTGAAAGAGGGTCATCTAGAACTTCTAATTTCCCTGTTTTATTCCCCATAATTTCACTGACTCACTGGGACAGATTTGCTTAAACTATCAATGGGCCTATCATTCACACAAACTTCACAATCACACTGATCTTTCCATACAGTGTATGGTTGGATCTCATCAAATCACACTCTAACTTTGAGCAACTTATTGAGCCAAGTGGTTTGTACGACACATTCGTTCCGAGCAACGCACCCTAAAGTATACAATCTGTATACTAGTCACTGAATGTCACAACAAAGTTTATTCTTTATACTTATTTCGTATATTTTTATCACTCATACGCCCATTTTATCATAGTGGGGCCTCATATAATGGTATACTGTATCATATCACTATTACAGTATCTCACATAAGATCATATTATTATTATATTCTATTATATTCTTATTTTACCTGTTATCAGGTCGACACACTATTTAATATCTACAGCTTTATATGGAATGGCGCCTCTTCACGCGGATGCTTTACACAGTCAATACCCAGGATTTACATTGAAAATGTAGGCCTCTATAACGCGGACCTGTTATAACTTGATCATTCTACCACACAGGATTTAGATTACGAAAGTCAAACCTAGGCTTTTTAGAATTGAGCAAATGAATCAAAACGCCGTACTCACTTATTAAATGGAGCGTCCATTGTCCGCCACCCGCGCCTGACTTAAGGTGGAATCCAGTCCTCCATTTGTTGGAGCGGAACTTTTCCTGCCGGCAGCTCCCTTCAGCAGGCTCAGGTGACGATCAGCGGAGCCTGCCCATCCCTCGTCGCCAAAATGTAGTGGAAATTCTCCTTTGTGAGGTAGAGAGTAGCTAAGTCTCCGAAGAACTTCAGACTTCAGCGTATGAACCAGATCTGGTTTATTTCCCGCAGCGTGGAGAATAAGGCAAGAGCGTTCTCTGCCAAACTCTATATTGATATCCCTTAAGTACAGTCAGGAGAGAGGAGGTTACCTTCAGTTACAACAGTCATAAAACATTTTCTTTACATTACAATGATTCTTTGATGTTTGGGTGTATCCTGTCTTCCCAGGACAGTGACTCTTTGATGTAGCAGATGGCACAGTAAATGTCATCTTATCTATACTGCTGTATATTCCCATGTAGGGGATGTGTCGCCACCTGTGGCTTCTTTTGACACCTTAAGCAAAATGTCATTCTCCAACTCTTCCTGTCCTGACAGCCCATTTGATCATTAAGAGGAAGACTATGTAATTTTCTTACAGTTTCAATGCAACTTTTGTGCTGAACGGGTCAGACGAGAGACAACAGAGTGGTCGGAGAGTGGTTGGATAAGGCAGTTGGACGTCTGGGCGGTGTGTGGGGGGCTTTACACGACTGGTAGTCGAGTGTGAGTCGCAGCAGCAGTTCAACCTCATACTGGTCCACACAAACGATTCTGGTTTCCTTGCACTAGCCATTTTCGTCTTCTTCTTGTTGTATTCAGTTTGTCCTATTAATGTCTGTGTGTATACAGTTTTGGTGAATTTCAAGCGCCACCTATAGGTCCGGAATATGAACTAAAGCGTGTTGAGTCGTTTACAATGGATCCATTTGGACACAAATATTCTTGAAATGATGATAAGGACGAAAAAGATTGTTTTGGTACTGCAGTTTCTAGGGGGCCTAATGCATTTTGATCCAACTATATAGCTAACGTAATCAGGTCCAGGCCTTGCTGTGCTGCAAAAAACAGACAATCTTCTCTCAGCTCTGATTGGACAGTCTGCAGACACAGATGACAGCCCTGCTGCCATGTTGCTGTTTAATGACTTGTTTAACCCTATGTCAAACATAATGATGGAGGATCAAACCTAATCTTGGGAAGCAAGGGAAAATGAAAGCTTGGGTCACCTCAAGATAATCCTGTAGACAACATATCTGACAACCAAGCAGAGCTCATCAACTTCCACTACAGCATGGACATTAAAAACCCAAACTATCCCTTTAATACTGTCCACACACTCCAGCACTGCACAATATCCACAAGCTCACTGAGGACACTGAGTACATACTGTTCAAATGACATAAATAAAATGAAATGCCTTGCCCAAAACTAAAGAGTGCACATTAAAACACAGGAAGTGGCTATTAATGTTAAAGGAGGAGTCCACCAATTGTACTTTCTGAAGTCTGAGAAAATGATTGCAGTGATATCATCATAATTATCTCTGCTTAAGACAATCATATCAGAAAGTCTGTGTAACAAACTGGATGCGTGGAGTTTGAAAGACACAAAAAGGTGTTGACCAAACCTGGTTGGTCTACTGGAGAGATGCCATTGCATTACACTCTTGTAAATGTAGGATCTTAGATTTTAGAGTTGGCCTCATATTGAGTAAAAGTCTTGATATCCTGGTCGAATCTGCAAATTTTTTGTTAGTTTCTAAAAACTTCTGTATGTTGTGAGACCCTTAGTATGGCAGTGCAATACTAAAGTCCTGGAGTGTACCGTTAAATGTCAATGATTATATTATGTACAGATAGCTGACATTTTCTGCAAGCCGTATTCATGAAATTTTCCATTCTACTCGGGAGAGTTATTCGTTTTGTTCTTAGGAAACAAAAGCCTCTGAAACAGCATTTGGACCATACTGCAATGGATAGTCGCACTGCTTTACAGAAGCTCATTTCTAGAAGAAAAAAGACAATTGAAATGTTAAGGTTGCCAAAATAAAAAAAACACTTGTGGTGAGTCAAAAAAAGTCAAACCCTTCGGATATTATTTAGACAGACTTTTGAGGTCGTAGTGTTGATGATTAAAATAGTCACATGTTTTACATAATATCCACTGCATGAAAAGTGGGATTTTCGTCCCCGTAAACGCCCGGAAATCTCCCTAATTTTCGGCAGTTAGCGACAATTTACAGCCTGCAAATACCGCGTTCACTGTGCCATAAATTGTCGGAAACGAACCATGACATCAGTGGAGCTCCCGGAGGTGCGAACGGCTCTAATTTGCATATGAATAGCAGCAAAACCACGCCTGGCCAGAGAATGTGTGGGCTGGCTTGAATTCCCTCACTCAGTATTGGATGAAACCACTACTTTTAAACACGAAAAATTGCTCGTGATTGGTTGGCAGATCCGTCAGATCTGTCACTATTGGTCACCCTGGGTCATTATAAATGTAAACCCCACCCATATTTATATATAGTTATATTTATATTTAATTTATTTTCTATTTATGATATCATCAAAGACATGAATGAATTTATTGAGGAAAGGAAAATGCCAGAAAGGTGCTGTTTATTCAAAGAAAGAGCTTTATTAACACAAACACAACACAACTATGTACAAATCATAATCTGCCCACACAACAACGGGAAGCTCACTAGAAGCCCAAAATCCTAAAGCACCACGAAGTGTCTGTCTGCCGCCTCAGAGCTGTAGGTAACTGCTGGCCTTCTGTCTGAATTCGGTCCATTTTGCAGACGTCTGTGGTGCGTCGCTCTGTACTTCGGAATCGCCTCTATAATCACGACTGGCAGCACGGCGCAGTGCTCGGTGAGCTCCCGGTTCATCCAGACACCCCGCCGTCTTCCTCCTCAGACATCAGGTCCATGGCGGCGCACTTCCAAAGGTCCACCTCATCCACAGTAGTGATGGGAATGGCAGTTCTTTTTACTGTACTGAATCTTTAGAATCCATTCATTAAAATGATTAATTCAAAAGATCCGTTCACCGAATCGTTCAGTGCTCTCCAACTCCCTGAACTGATAAACAGCCAAACGATCCGTCATTCAGTTCATGATTCAGCCCTGAGGTTCACGTTCACTTACTGAGGGACGGTGCGTTCACGGACTGTAATACACAATCATTCGAGGGAGACGCAGCGCTGCTTTGAGTGGTATACATGCACTAAAATAATTACACGGTGAAAGTGTCCTCTGTGCACGACGGATGTTAGCAACACAGCCCTAATTTTAGCAGTACGGTCACTGAAGGTGAATCTCTCCTCTCCTACCCCTCTGCCATAGTGAGTGAGTGAGTGAGTGAGCGACACAGCGCCACTATCAGCACAGTACGTGAACGAGATTCACGTACTGAGCGACGCGAATCATGAGTGAATCAGTCGTTTGCGAATGACCTGCTGAAGACATGAATCACGTTCGTGAACAACCTGCCGAGGACGTGAATCACGTTCGCGCAGCGCTGTCACTGAATCAGCATGAACGTGAATCACGTTCGCGAACGTGATTAACGTCCTACTGGGAATCACGTTCACGAACGTGAGTGACTTTTACTGTGCAGTAAAATCACTTAACATGAAGCTACACTGATGTTAGCAACACAGCGCTAGTTTTAGCAGTACAGTTACTGAAGGTGAATCAACTCCTCTGCCCTGAGTGAGTGAGTGACACAGCGCCACTTCAAGCACAGTACATGAACAAGATTCACGTCCTCAGCTACGCGAATTATGAGTGAATCAGTTGTTCGTGAACGACCTGCTGAGGACGTGAATCACGAATCACGTTCGCGAACTTGAGTGACGGCGCGAACGTGATTCACGTCCTGCTGAGAATCACGTTCGGCAGTTCCACTCCCGGCCAGCATGCTCGCTGCTGAGCTCAACTGAACTGAGAAAGGAACTAATCAGTTCCTGAAGTGATTCCGTTCACTTCGTTCACTCAAAAGATTTGTTCGTTTGAACGACACGTTCGCTACCGACACAACACTAATCCACAACTAGCACTCTGTCTCGCTTCCATCAGCTGTAAAAACAATTAATAAAGCGATCAGTACTGCGCGATGCACTGCGTATGGACACATCACATCTATTAATGTACCCGAATAATAGTCACATTGACCAAAAACGGATCTACTCTAATAAATCTTCGATCGACTCCGAGCTGAACTCCTCACAGCTTCAGCCTGCGATGGAAGGTCTGGTTGTTTGTACCTGAAGCTCCTGCGTGCTGTCTCGTACTATCTTACAGGCAGCTGGAAAACAATTGAATGAGAGTGGTAGGTGAATAAAGACAACGTAAGTCACAAACAAGGAAGGAGAAAACAGTAAACGTTACTTACACACGATGGCGTCATTATCGGCATCATGTAAATCTGGACTTGCAGACATAGCTCCGAGCTAATAGGAGGTCACGGTCTCGTTGGGATGCGAGGTTAGTCTGTGAGAACAAAATGCTCACAGCGATAAACCTCCGTGTCCCTCTGCGGCAGCGAAGCGGCCTCCATCGGCGACACTCTCCGTGTCGACCCGACAAAGCTCCTCCCGTCAGCGCAGGCCTCCTCTCGACTATGGCCGGGCCGCTAACCTAGCTCCTGCTAGCCTAGCTTAACTTACTCGCTGAACTTGCTTCGTGTCCAATAAAACACAAACACTTCGACTGCGATGGAGAGTCCAACTCACATACTCACAGCACGTCGTCCCACAACAGTTCACAGTCAGTTAGTGATAAAACACGACACTAACGACACACACAATCAACTGTTAGCTGCTCGACGCCACTAACTCTCCGCTCCTTCTTCCTCGTCACTGACGCTCCGGTCAACCCGGAAGTGTATAAACTCTTAAAGGTCATGTAATAAGAATTACTTTAACACGTAATAAGAATTACTTTAACTTCTTTTAAACATTCAGAACCCATGAAATTAGATTTTTATGTCACACATTTTAAACAGAAATTATTTATACATTTCAATATCTTATTTATCTCAAAATATGTCATGCAAATTTTAACTTAACAACTGGCGCTTTATCTTTAACTTGGTCTCAGGAGAGAAAATCTAATCTAGCATATTTTAATTAAATAAATCAATTAAAGCTAAAATGTAAGAGTCTTTAATTAGGTTATACTGAGGAGATGGATGAGTTATGATTTACATATGTGTAGGGGCGTCACGATTCTTTAAATCTCTTCGATTGTTTTTTTTTCCAACACTGACAGCTATGCCATTGTTAGACTAATGTAGCTGTATTTGTAAAGGTTGGCAAATCGTTGGTTTGATACCCTGACAACTCACAGTTACATTTTAAATTCTTCATTAAAATTAGGGGTATTCTACAAAAACAGTTTGAGATCAACCCGGTCACTTTTTGTAGCTTAGGGTTAGGCAAGTTTGAATAATATTATCAAAAACGGAGATTCAAGAGCTCAATAAAATAATTGGGGTATTACTGTGGGCTGTGTTGGTGTGGAGTGTTACCAGTACTGCCTTTGAATTTGTTGATCAAAAGTGAAATGATTTCCTTTTTGATAGATATACCTGAAAATATCAAATTACAGATGACGACAAAGACAAGTGACCACAGGCTTTAATGTTAAGCATGTACAGGAGCACTGTCATAGAGAACCATCCATCAAATAAAGTGACACTGACTGTATCAGTCTATCATTGATTTGTGGGAATATTAAGAGATCATAGGCAGTTTATGAGAACATGAAAAATACTGAAGACCAGAGCAAGTAGCATTACTCCAGCTACTGCTACTGTGAGCCTCGCCTCGCTGTTTAACACACTGTTGATCGAATGACTTGAAAAATATGATGGTTGGAGTGACATGCCTGCTCCAGACTCTTCAGTCAGGGTTTACACTGCATGCTGACGGGGTCTTTAAATACTCAGCGTTGGAGCTCCTCTACCTTTGCTGTAACTTCACCCCAAACTCCATCGCTAGGATTAAATCTCTTGGTCTCCTTCGTCGCCCCCGCTATATGCACAGGGGCTCTAGACACATGTTTATTACGGCCAACGCTATTCCCTGCAGCACTGACAGCGGTGCTGCTATTCCCTCCATGCTGACTGACAGGCGCTCGATCGCACCGGCTCAACGTCATCTAAACCAAACACAGGTGCGCACACTGAGCTATCTGAGACCCTTGGCTTGTGTGAATGGTGCTGTTTCCTCCACATCCCCTGCATCAGCATCTGTGAACAACACTGCAGCTTTCATGCCGCTAAATCCACGTTCACTAAACAACAAAGGACTACTCATCCATGACATCATCACAGACAGGAAAATTGACTTTCTTTGCCTAACTGAGACATCGTAGCATCAACAGGACTTCTTAACTCTGAATCAAGCCACTCCCCAAGGCTATGTTTACATCCAGAAGCCCCGCTCTAAGGGTCATGGTGGTGGGCTGGGAGTGATACATTGAGCCGACATCCTGGTTAAACAACTTCCAGTGCTGAATGTCACCTCATTTGAGTGTGCAGCCTTCTCTCTGGCTGGGCATACACAGCTACAGGTTGTCCTCATCAACTGCCCTCCAAAAGCCTCCTCCACCTTTCTGTCTGAGCTGTCTGAGCTACTCACCTCCATCTGCTCCATGTCTGCATCTACACTTCTGCTTGGTGATTTCAACATCCATGTGGACTCCACCAGCTGCCCCTTTGCCTCTGCATTCCTGTCGCTCCTGGACTGTTTAAACATCACATAGCATGTTAAAGGTCCCACCCATGTCAAAGGCCACACGCTGGATCTAGTGTGCTCCACAGGCACAGCTCCCTCCCATATACAATGCCTGGACCTTGCTGTTTCTGACCACTATGCTGTCCTCTTCACTGTTCCTGTCCCTGTGCCCAAGCAGCGCATAAGTCGAAACATCACATACAGGAACATCAAGACACTAAACACTCTGGCCCTGACCAATATCCTGGAAACCCACCTGGCCTCTGATCCCCTTGACACCTCACTGGATGGACTGGTGGCCCACTATAATGCTGCTGTCTCCTGGGGTCTTGACTCCCTTGCCCCTCTTAAAACCCGAACTGTCTCATTTACCCATTCTGCCCCCTGGTTCACCATGTTTGGTCTTTGGTTATAGCGAAGCTCTCTCTAGGGTCAAAACAAACTACTACACCACCCTCATTGGAGACCAGCAAAATAACCCCAGAATGTCATTCTCCACCATTAACCGACTCCTGAGCCCTCTCAATGTCCCCCAGCTTTCTGGTGCCCCTGACCTCTGCTTCAAGTTCCTAGACTTCTTCCAGGAAAAGGTGGCTACCATTCAGCAGCAACTTCTGTTATCTGCCACCACCCCACCATATCCACCTCTGACACAGACAACTGATCCTCCCACTGTTCGCCTGCCCCAGGGCTCTCTCTCCTCCTTCTCTCCTATGGACTCTATTTCTGTAGCTAAGTTGGTGTCCCAGGCAAAAGCCTCCACATGCTCTCTGGACCCCATGCCAACAACTCTGGTGAACTCTTCCCTGCCTGCCCTATGCCCCCTTATGATGGACATTATCAACTCATCCCTAGAATCTGGCATGGTACCGTCCACCTTCAAAACAGCTTCTGTGACCCCCGTCCTCAAGAAGCCAGGTCTGGACCCAGATGACTTACGTAACTACCGGCCGATCGCCAATAAAGTCGTTCCAATTCCGATACCAGTATCGGAAATGCCTCAGATACTGTCGAAAATGCTGGCATCGGTGTCGGCGAGGCACCTATCCGATACCACTTAATTTATTAGAAATAGGAATCTATTTACCGGCTATTAGTGTTGGCATCCACCAGAGGACACTCTGCTACAGGTCGAGTCTATGCCACCTGACTGACGTACAGGACGGCCAGTCTGAGATCTCTTCATGTACGAGTCACACATCACGGATTGGAGGTCACAGGTCATGGGTCATCATACATGCGCAAACGCGCTAGTTATTCAAAACACAAGCCAACTAAGTGTTGTGTATAAACGGGACGCTGGACGAGAAGTTTATGCACGCAACTCCGTTTACTTTCGATCAAAACGAAACTTAACTATTTCAGACAAAAACAGCTGCATACTGAACATTCAGCGAGGCGTTACCAAACGAACACAGATTAATTCCACGGACATTTGGAGCTCCGATGTGTGCCCCATGTCTTTGCTAGGTTTAATGTCACACTGGGTGATTTCTAAGGAATCTTCATAGATTTATTTAGTTAAGTTGCTGTTGCACAACTGTTTTATACTGTTTTATTTAATAATAAATGGCTTCCATTTGCTGTATTCATTCAGTGTGAGAAAGGGTTTAACCTGAGCCAGGCCTCACCACAATGATAATCATATCACAGTAATGCAGGCATAGTATGATGAGGTTTTTTTTCATATCACACTGGTATCGGTATCGGTACTTGGTATGCGGCCGATGCCCACAGCACAAGTATCGGAATCGGTATCGGGAGGGAAAAAATGGTATTGGAACATCTCTAATCGCCAACCTTCCTTTCCTGAGCAAAATCCTGGAAAGAGCAGTTGCCCCCCAATTCTGGCTTCAGGGCATGCCATAGCACAGAAACTGCCCTCATCAAGATCACCAATGACCTCCTCATCGCTGCCGATTCTGGCCACATCAGTATTCTGATCCTCCTGGACCTCTCTGCAGCCTTTGACACAATCTCCCACACCATTCTCCTTACTCGCCTATCTGACTACCTTGGTCTCACCAGTACAGCACTCTTCTGGTTCCAGTCCTATTTAACAAACAGGAAACAGTTTGTCACCATTGGAGACTCCAGTTCCACCCCAGCTCCAGTCAACCAGGGCGTGCCTCAAGGCTCTATGCTTGGACCCCTCCTCTTCACCATCTACATGCTCCCCCTTGGTCAGATAATTCGCAAATATGGTCTCAACTTCCATTCTTATGCTGATGATACTCAATTACATCTCTGCACCAAACCATCCAAACAGCTACACCCAGAGTCACTCGTCAACTGCCTGCATGATATAAAACTCTGGATGACATCAAATCTGCTCAAACTAAACACCAATAAAACAGAGCTAATGATTGTGGCCTCCAAGGTGCTGCTCCAGAAGGCTGGAGATCTTCTCCTGGACGTGGACGGCTGCACTATCTCCCCATCCATGGAAGTCTGCAACCTGGGTGTCATCCTTGATTCCACGCTATCTTTCCAATCACATAAAATCCATCACAAAATTAGCTTTTTACCACCTCAAAAACATATCCAGACTCCGGCCCTCCCTCTCCGAAACTGTGGCTGCAAGCCTCATCCATGCCTTCATCACCTCCTGCCTGGACTACTGTAACAGAGTCCTGTAAGGGCTCCCTTCCAAAACCCTGGACAGGCTCCAGTATGTACAGAACTTGCTGCCAGGGTCCTCACCGGCACCAAGCCCTGGCAACACATCACCCCCACTCTCATCCACCTTCACTGGCTCCCAGTTAAATCACGCATCACTTACAAAAGTCTCCTCCTGACCTACAAATCTCTCCATTCCCTCGCCCCCCAATATCTGTCGGACCTCTGCCATCCCTATACCCAGTCTCGGACGCTGCACTCATCAGGCACACACCAGCTCTCCATCCCTCACACCAAACTACAAACCCTCGGTGACAGAGCCTTCTGTGTGACAGCCCCCACTCTCTGGAACACTCTCCCAGTTTAAATCCGCAAACTGTCTTCTCTGGAGACTTTCAAAAGAGACTTAAAAACCCATCTTTTTAAAAAGGCCTATCTGCTCTAGATCAAGCCACATCAATTAACTTTTCTATTTCTTTATCTTATATGTTTTTTTCGTCTATCCATTTATTCTTTGTTTTGTTTGTTCACCTTTGTTAAGTATCCTTGGGTACCCTGAAAGGCGCTATAAAAATTAAATGTATTATTATTATCATCATGGACACTGGCTGTGGATTAAAAGGCTGTTACATAATTGTATACACATATTGACAATTGGCAATGTGCTTTTCAACATATATCCTATTGAGTGACCCAGATTTAATGTAGTCACTAAAAATACATCAAATCAACATCAGTATGCCTGTAACAGGACAAACATCACCAGTACATGATGGGGAAAAACGGATAAAATAATGCCAAATGTTGTTGTTGTTAAGTTTAACAAGTTTTTAAGTTTCCCTCATCCACTTCTGATAATTGACCACATTGCAAATAAGAGTAGGCATGCAGGTCATACCCTCCATTCTAGTGACCTGCACAGCAGGCAGCTTTTACCTGTGCATGTGGAGGTGAAAGATCCGCTCTCAACAGCTGGTAAAAACATGCTCTACGCTCCTGCTCAGACTGCACCCAGGGTAAGGAGAGCAAATCCGAGCCATCTGACGCGGAGGATTTGTAGGTTTATGCGGAATTGCTTTCCCCTCCTCTGTGAGATTAAATACCGTGGCATCCATGTATAGATTCTCACTACGTTTTAGGCGCGAGGCATGTGCGGTATGCGTGTCCTGTGCGGGAAAATTTGCGGGAGCAGCGTGCAGTTGTGAGACTTTAGGCGAGCGCCGGGACGCTGGACACCATGCACACGGATGTGGTGCTGCTCAACCTGCTGCTTTGGATGGTCGGTGTGTCCGGCCAGCCGCGTCCAAGAGGTCAGATACTGCAGTCACACCGGCACGTCAGGTCAGTTCAGTGCGACCGAAATGTGAGAGAGGTTTGGCTGCCTTCTGTGTGCGTGAGATAAATTAACCAACATTTGTTTGAGCGTGGTTTCACTTGTTTTAAAAGCTCCTTTAAGACCGAAGCATGGGTGCTTTGGAAGAAGTCAAGCTGCAGATATCCTGCAGTGCTTCTGTCAGGAGGCATACAAGATTAAAGTATTGACCTTGACATTTCATTCTTGAACTTATCACTTTCAACTAATGTCCACTGAGACGTGTTCAGGCACTCTTCTGCAGAATGAGTTTGATCAGTCACAATGGAAATCAGATTTTAGACACTATACTTCAAATTCTCCACGCCTCCCCTGACTTTTCTCAAATAGGCTTATTATTTGTATCCCGACACACAGTAGGAGATGCTGTATGGGGACTGTTGAGTAAGCCTCAAATGCATGATATTGGATTTGTCTTTTGTTTTACCACTGAGCCCAGTTATGAAATTTGCACATGACACCGTTGCATTTGGTTGTAAAAAGGCAAAAGGATTTTCCCTCTACTGATGATGTAATGTTATTATTTATTCTGATTTAGGGGATTGCATCAGTTTGATAGTGGTCCATAATGCTTCTATCTGCAAGTAATGCCTGGCAAAATATCTGCAGATAAAGCCAGAGTATATTTGTGTATGGATGTTTTGAGCAACAGAGTTTTCAGACAAGGGATGAAACACAGCTGGATTCATCTGCTAAAAGGCCAAAAGTTATCTGTGGGAGCCTGTTGAGTACTAACTGACAATAGTGTAGCTTTAAACCTGTTGAATTATAACACTTGTATTTGTATTTCAGCAATATTAACATAAATACAACACAATATATAATATATTGATATTAAGGTAGATATGCATAATATAATAACATATCAAAGGTATTCCAACAACATTTTGACAAAAGGCCTCAATACAAGACAAGGTGACGGGGATCTCTTGAGGCCCCTTTCTTTTTAGTTTGTATTAATGAATGAATCAAACTAATCTGGGGCCCCTGAAGCGATAGGGCCCCAAGCAGCTGGATGCTTTGGGGCAGGTTGGTAATCTTGCAAATGAGTTTATGCTTATCCTGCTCCTCATGAAATCCAGGTTTAGGGTTATTTTGCTCTCTACATATTCAAATTCCGATCTTTTATCAAATAGATTGCAACATGAGTGTTTAAGAACAACAAAAGAGCATCTACATGATCATGCTGCTGTTCAGATCATACCAGATGATGATTCACCAATCATTTCCAGCATAAGAACAATGACTAAAGCCTGACCAATACTTTATTTTGGGGCTAATGCCAACACCAGTATACACAAATACAGGGTCAGTATACACAAATTCTTAGCAAAGATCTATGAAAAGCTGTTATTAAACACTTATGACAAAGATGTGAATGAAAGGCAGGGTATTTTTGAGTTTAACAAATAGACCTTATTGTGAGAAATCAGTGAAGGGAACAACAATATCTGAGTTAACTTAGACTGAATGATTAGTTCAAAGTCTTATTCTTTTTTTGCCAAATCAACTTTTATGTTGACTGAACATAAGAAAACAGATTAATGATATTTAGTTGAATCAACAACTGTTCAGACAAGTTACCAGCATCGGAAAGACATTTAATTTCCTTTTACATTTTCAATTCTTCATTTCACACTGAGAAAAGGTGCTCCTGTTGGAGCTACTACGTTCTGACACTGGCACTTCTTCAGCAGGTAAAGGCACTAGCCTTTAACATGGTTTGTGTTTTTCTCATTGTTGTAAAAATGTCAAAACTGACTAATCTTAAAACCTGTTAAAATCTTAAAACCTGTTAAAAACAAACAGCATTTCACATTTCCTTCAAACTATAAATAAACAACTCAGGACAGAGCTCTCCGACATGTTTGATATTCAAAGCTCTGTTTTTAGCTGACAGCAGCAAAATGTCACATGTGCCTGGTTGCAGAAATCACTTACTCTGATTACGTAACCCGTAATCTAAGTGTGTTAATGTGCTTTCTGAATTATTGCTATTGTTGTGGCTTTGGCAATGGTTAGCCAGGCGGAAGGAAGGTCAGCAATTTAATGTCATTTTTGGTTCAGCACAAATGTAAAACATGTCATACTGTCTTACTGCAATGCATCTGTCGAAAATTATACAATTTGGGATTTGAGAAGCTTAGTTGAGATAAGTGGTCATTCACCCCACTTTACTCCAAAACTAAAGCCATAACCTGCTTCACTAAAAGTTGATTCAAGGTTTCAAGTGTTGGCAAAGGTTCTGTTTTTAGAAAACTGGCCACAAAAGTAAACCATAATAGTGACTTCACTACTGTAACTTCACTGAGTCAGTTCACAAGACTTTATATGTCTTCTCTACTGGTGTTATTGTTCCACATGTTTTAGCCTGGTACAGAATAATTAAGTGGTTTTATCACAAAAATAAACACTGTGCCATTTATTCAATTAAGATTGATGTAATTTAACTTTAGAGTCATCAAACATGTGCTCAAATAAATGTAGTCTTATCACTCTGTGATTGTGTAATTTTTAGAAGAGATAGACACTGCGTCAGAAAAACCCAATGGGTTTTCTATATGTCTTTAACTCTTAAATGCATATGCTAAGTCTTTAACAACTGTTTTACACCCAGTCTAATTTATTAATGTAATTAAATCAAGCATTCAGCTCCCTGGTATTCCTCAAACTATTTGTCTTTAAAGGGGCAATTTGTAACATATTGCCAGAATTTAAGGTAAAACAGTCAAAAAATTCACATCCATGTTAGTGTGTCAAAGCTGTCTATTGCTGTGTCTCAATTCAGGGTCTGCATCCTTCGAAGGACCCGGCCTTTGCAGTCTTCGAAGGCGAGTCCTGGTCGCATCACCAGATGTTCCTGCCCTTACCTTTACGTCACGATTTCTGCCACCCAGGCCCGTGAAAGTGACGATTTACGCCACGCGATGTTGCCATTTTCGTTCTTTCTTTCTTCTTTTTCGGGCGCAAATATTCCTGGAATATGGGAGGCTGCGAAGGATAGTAGCGGTGCATCCTCGAAAATGAGGTAAAAGAAGGCCGCATTTGTGGGCTGCATTTGGAGGAGCCTTTGAAATTGGACAGCATTCGCGCGGCGTTGTGACGTAATTGGCTTTCAAGTGCGGCCTCCGAAGGATGCAGACCCTGAATTGAGACACAGCAAATGCCGTAGAAAAGTCTACTGAAGTTAGCATGCTTAATGCACTAGCTAGCCCCAGGCATCATGTCTTACAGTACCACTTTGTACCACAAGAGGTGAGGCTGGCATCTGTCAGCCTTTAAGGCTGTGTTCATTCCCTGTCTGGTGACCAGCCGGTTTCACTGGGAGGTGACTTAAGCTGGTTGAGCTGAGTGTTTTGACTGCTGTGACCCTCCTTGTCATCTGAGGTTGCAGTGCAGGAAGATTCCATGAGCTAATAGGCTGACTTAGCTCCACAGCTAACAGAGATACTTGCTAATGGCAGCTAGTTGCTCAGGCCAAAGACAGCTACATCAAAGAGTATAGTGAGCAGAAATTAGTGTTCATGCTACTCCCTATAGTTTTGGAGCTACCCTTGAATTCTGGCCATTTCTTACAAATTACACCTTTTATCATTATTTTGGTGTTAAGCTGTCAAAAATGATGAAAATCATGTTTTCCTATTTTTTTTTCTTACTAGGGTCATTAAAGACTTGATGTGTGTGACAGTTTGACATTTTTAATTCCAATATGCTGGATGTTGACAGCAGGTAACACACTATGCTGACAAAGTGTGTTATACTACATAGCTTAATGTCATAGTCACGTGATGGTGATGGATTCATGGTATCATGTTATTACACAATTATGATTATTATTATCAGTTACAGGTAGTAGTGTAGAAAAGCATATGTGTATAGCATGATACAGTAGATTTTGATAGCATAGTATACCTTGAAACAGGGTTATGGCTGCAACCCTAGTCAAACATCTGGAGCTGCAAATTTTACACTCAGTGCACCACTAAAAACAAAAGAGAGGGCGCAACAAGACATAAATAACTGAGAACCAGTCAAACCTCAAATGGTAAAAAAATGAAGTAGTTTATATGACATTCATTGCAGTGTGCTAAATTTGGGTTGGTAGGTCATCTATGAATAGCTACAGATGATAGTGTGTGTGCAGTCATTTAAAAATGTATTATCTATAATGGACATCTATAATGGATTTATAATTTATTCATTTTTAAATGACAAAACATATTTTCAGTCATGGTTTTAGAAAACATATACAAGCCTTACACGTATACACTTTTTCAGAGCTAAAGACCTGATTTGACACCCACTGAAATACACAGTTGTGGAGGGGATTTTAATGTATGCTGTCAAGCATACAGATATTCAACTCAAATCAACTTAACCTTAGGTTCAAAGGCTATGAAGCAACCAGAGTGTGTGCTGAAAGCTCATCAGCTCTTTGACCTCTCCCTGATCGATCCTCAATCACATGTTCGATGAGTGAAGGTGAAAACATTACAGCTAAGAAGAGATTTGTCTAACCTCCAGGTTTAAAAGAGGTAACCTTTCCCAGTAAAAAAAAAATTCAGTCAGCCAAGACTACTTTTGAGTACATTGAAGAAGATATGCCTTTGTGATGGCCAGTAATGTCAGATTATCAAAAACAGACTTAAAAGCAGATTCAGCCTGCATTGATGAGTTATTGTCCACTGGATGGAGCAATTGCTCACTGTTCATTGTAAGACAGAATGTTGGTTGATGTATTTGTTATCACTGTAACAACATAATTTATGTTGTTCCAGGACCACCATCGCAACTAAGGAAAAAGCAACAGGGCTCACCCAAGAGACTGAGATGCGTGCACTGTTTGGAACATTTTGTTAAACTGTTGATTTTTACACAGCGTTCACTTATTATTTTCAATTTCATGATAGGTTTAGGCAACAAAACTACTACGCTTGAAACAGACACTGTCACAATGTCCTCCACGTGTTACAAAGGATAACCTCTCCCATGTGTATCTTTTTGGTCAGCTGCCATTATGGTCCCGCAGCAAAATGATGTTCCAGGAACACCACCAGCACACTGATGCCAGATGTGCAATGACCACCTCCTGTGCGCAAAATGTTAGTCAAAATGCAGGATCATTTGTGTTTATTCATATTACTCACAGACACTCACACAAATGTTTAAATGCCCCAAACAACCAGATTTCTTTACTGTACATTAGCTGAAATCTAGCGAGCAACTGCACACTGAAGGTGTGTGTGTGTGTGTGTGTGTGTGTGTGTGTCTGTGTGTCTGTGTGTTTGAAATCAGGTCAACCTGTCACTAAACTCAGTACCCCTGTGTTCTCCCTCTTCCTTTCCCCCTCCCTTCTCTGTTATGGTGCTCCTGTAGTAAAATACATTACCCCTTAAGCTCCAGTGAGCAGTCAACATTACACTACATAAACACCTGAAGATAAAGGTCACCTCTGCGGATCACTGCTGCAGTCAGGTTGATAAACAGGCCTGAAGATAAAACTGATTGTAATCCCAAAAGTTAAAATGTAATCTCTGAGCTCTCTTGGTGTTTATTCCCCCGGCTCTGCACACAACTCAGCTGCTCAATGTGAGGAGAGAGGGGGGGCGCCAGAGATCGCAGGGGGGGCGCATGACTTTGTCTGCTCTGAGGTTGTGAGGTTAAAGTTATATTTGTGCAACCCCCTAAGGTCGATTGACGCACCGGCACGTCAAAATTACGTGACCAATTTAAGATGACGAAGCAGCGAGACGGAGCCTCAGTGAGTCTCGGTCCGACTTATGTGTTGGAACAGCCTTCAAGCTGTGTACCAGTTTTTAAATTGTGTTGATAGGCCAAGTAAAACCGGATTTATGACAAATAATGTTCGGCAAGCTTTTTTCGCTAACATTACCATCACGTTTGCTGCGGAAAAAGGCACCACACCAGCCAATCACAAAATTATACGGCAAACCACGTGATTTAGTTGCTGAGGAACAGGGGGAAGTTGTGGGAGGGACCGACAGTGATGGTGATAGAGATAGCGAGTTTCGAGAGTTAAGAGATTTGTGACATATAGCGTGTTCGGAGTGTATTCTTAGTGTGTTGTGTAGTGTGTGTAGTGTGTAGTGGAGTCGTTTTTTTGTTTAATGAGTCAAAACAATGAGGAAACTGCTGAATGTGGAGCAGGCAGTGCAGCTGGAAGGAGGCATTGCCTGCATTTAAATGTTAATAGTTACATATTACTTTGTAGATTCCAAAAACGTATGCACAAGTTTAGCAAACAACAATTTATATTTGCATTATAAGTAATAAAAATGGTTCGTTAAACATATTTGTGGTTTTTTACAGTAAAAAATCTAACTTTTTCCTACTCAGATTTTATGTTTTTTGTGATTTTAGGTCCATTGTGTTAATACAGTGTGTCAAAATGAAAAAATAACTGTACAGTCACACATGTGAGGTTGTGCTGAAAATAATGACACCAAACAAGGCAAGGTAAATAGTTTTTTAATGTGAAATATAATGGTAAAATCAAAAATAGTCAAAAACGGCCAGTTATACCCTGGACTCCATAAATCCCAATAACACACCCAATCAAAACTCTCTATAATCCAAATTCAAACATATTTTTTGGTCCACATTTAAATTCATTAAGCTATTTATTACCAACACCCCTATGAGGTAGGCATATTCTGTTTTCTTATAGCCTATTCTGGTCATTAAAAAACTCATATAAAACTCTGGATGACATCAAATCTACTCAAGTTAAACACCAATAAAACAGAGCTCATGGTTGTGGCCTCCAAGGCGCTGCTCCAGAAGGTTGGAGATCTTCTCCTGGATGTGGATGGCTGCTCTATCTCCCCATCCACGGAAGTCCGCAACCTGGGTGTCATCCTTGATTCCACTTTATCTTTCCAATCACACATAAAATCCATTACAAAATCAGCTTTTTACCATCTTAAAAACATCTCCAGACTCCGGCCCTGCCTCTCCCAACCAGTGGCTGAGACCCTCATCCATGCCTTCATCACCTCCTGCCTGGACTACTGCAATGGAGTCCTGTCCGGGCTCCCTTCCAAAACCCTGGACAGGCTCCAGTATGTGCAGAATTCTGCTGCCAGGGTTCTCATCCGCACCAAGCCCTGGCAACACATCACCCCCACTCTCATCCGCCTTCACTGGCTCCCAGTTAAATCACGCATCACCTACAAAATTCTCCTCCTGACCTATAAGTCTCTCCATTCCCTCGCCCCCCAATATCTATCTGACCTCCTCCACCCCTACACCCAATCCCGGATGCTGCGCTCATCAGGCACACACCAGCTCTCTATCCCTCACACCAAATTACAAACCCTCGGTGACAGAGCCTTCTGTGTGACAGCCCCCACTCTCTGGAACTCTCTCCCAGCTGAAATTCGCAAACAGACTTCTTTGGAGACTTTCAAAAGAGACTAAAAAATCCATCTTTTTAATAAGGCCTATCAGCTCTAGATCCAGCAAAATCAATCAACTTTTCTATGTTTTATCTTTTATGTATTTTTTTGTTTTCTCCTTTTATTCGCTGTTTTGTTTGTTCTTTTTGTTAAATGTATTATTATGATTATTATTATTATTATTATTATTATTATTAGTATTATTTTATTCATTTAGTGTATGCGGGTGGGGGGGCCTGGCTTGTCTTGGACACAGGCAAGGGGGGCTTCAAGGAAAAAAGGTTGGGAACCACTGATCAAGGCTACTCATCACTTCAGTTCCAGATGTTTAGAACAGGCCTGTACTTTGGCTGAAATTGATCTGATTCTATGTTCTGTCTTTTGACACGAGTATGTTCTTTAGGATGATAAAATCATGTCAAAGACTGAAAATCTTCACTTTGTTTTTCCAGCACGCTCATCTTACTTTAAGATACTCTTAAGATTTGCCCATCTTAGCTTCAGTGCCGTCTAACACTGCATATAATGCATGAATGAAATCACAAAATATTTTCCCCCTTTCAGATCGAAAAGAGAAATGCCTCCAACAGTAGCACCCCATGGCAAGAATGGCAGGTATGTGTATGTGTGTGTGTTTTTTTAAAACTCTTCTTTAGTCCCATTAGAATGATAACAGAGGCTAGACAGGGGAATCTTATAGTGGAGATTAAAGCAGCATAACTGGAGTTAGAGGCACACGGTCAACATTTTAATCACACTATTGTCAGCAGTATCTAGTGAGGAGGATGGGCAACTTCTGTGTATTTTACTAAGCCCAATATAATCCATTCTTATCCTTCAGAATTAGGAAGTTCATAAGATTATTGGGCTGTGCTGTATAAACTTAATACAATGACAACAAGCCACAATGCACACAATCAGACTACTGGGTCAGTGTGAGGTGTACCTAACCCTTGAATAGTTGCTAAATAGCGCAAGAGATGTGAAATAGGGTTATGCGAGAAGAGTATATGTGATGCAGCACGGCGGCACAGTGGTTAGCGCTGTAGCAAAAAGGCTCCAGACCTGGCTGAAGGAGGGCCTTTCTCTGTGTCGAGTTTGCTCGTTGGCCCTCTGCTAGAGTTCTCTCTGGGTACTCCGGCTTCCTCCCACAATTGGAAGACATGCAAAAGTTAGGTTTTGTTTATTTGGTAATTGGTTGAATTGAATTGTGTACGTGTAAATGTGAGTGCAAATGTTGTCCCCTTTATGTCAGCCCTGTGATGAACTGGCGACTTATCCTGATTTTACCCCGCCGTTGCCCAGTGTTAGCTAGGATTTGTTCCAGGTGAAAATTCAGTTATTATCTAATCACCCTCATGCTACTCAAAAGTTGAGTGACGTTTCATAGTCCACAAAACATTTCTGGAGCTTTACAGCAAAAAATTGTAGCAGCATTCTCCTAAACAGCTGAAGTAAGTTGTGACTTGTTTTAGAACATAAAAACAACCTAACACTATATAAAATGGCTACATACAGCACTTGCCCGGAGTAATCCAAGCCTCTAAGCCTAGCTGCTAGGTTAAAAGCAATGGCTGAAGAGGGCACATGAGCTCAACAGCACGACAAGGGTGTAAATGACGTCTTTTCAAATCAGTTTGGGATCCCCCGGCTTCTGGAGACTATAATGATAGCTGAACTGTATGAGTCCATGTTTTCTTAGTTTTTTCTTTATGATTTAAAACAAGTTCCTCTGCTTCTCTCTCTCTATCTCTCTCTCTCTCTCTTTCTCTCTCTCTCTCTCTCTCTCTCTCTCTATCATATATACATTTAAATCCACCAGCCATCTTGCAGAGGTGTTCTGACCTGTTAAGGTTGTAGAAAATACCACAAGTTTTTGCAACTTTTGGATGTTCTTATGAAAAGATTAGAAAAAAAAGATTAATTGTGAAACCTACCAGAAAAGTACTTAATCTTTTACAGTTTGTGTTTGTTTTATTTATGTCTCTCATATTAAGTTGTTATTCATTGCTTGTGAGATCAACCCAGTTAAAGGACAGTATGCTTTGAGAAATGGCACGTTTGCTAATGGCACCTACAATCAAATCTCCATCATGATTGTAGAAGTCAAAAGGCGATTACAACCATTATTAACCTTTCTTACACGTATGTCTGCTTTGAAAAAAAAAAATGATTGAGTTGTTTTTCTACTGTACGCTCTGCTTTTTCACCTCTACTTGTCTCTTCATGGTGAAACTTGAGTGACTCTGTCACGTCACTCAGCACTGTATCATTTGTGCACACCACACACCGGCATTTATGTTGACAAGCTGATCTGTTATGAAGGCTTGCTTACATTTACAATGATATATTTGGCAATGATATTTGGCAAGTTTTGGGTTCAAATAGACCCTTTGTACAATGTTAAACATTGTATTTAAAAAGGGAAGTGTCATTTAAGCATTAATACAATTTCAGAATTGTTCTGCATCCTCTATAGAGACCTTGAACCCCATACATACATTATGGTCTGTAAATAAACTGTGAAATTATTGTTTTCCTAAAATTTCCATCAGTCCAATCTTCAAGAGTCCAGATATAACTAAAGCCTGGGGTTCAAACACAGAGCGACTGCTGAGGATAGAGGACCATGACTTTACAATGCGACCTGGATTTGGAGGTAAGGAGCAGTGCCAACCGGTTGTCATGCAGGCAGCCAACAGACTGGGATCTCTTCTTAAAGATGCTACTGTTTTAATACAGTGTCTACTGTCCTATACATCATGTCACACAACCCAATCTATACACTCAACTAAATGTGGGATGTGGGAGGGTCCAGCATTGGCCTGTAGAGATGACATAACAGACTAGAATTTTGTCTGAGCCACGTTACTGTGGACCAGTGATTAATTATTATCAAGCAGTCACGGTCTGCAACTTAAGCTTTCTATTACTTCCATATTAATCTGCCACATTACCAGCCTTCAAAGTCTGAGTCTGTGCCCTTCTTAATTCTTCCACTTGCATTGCCCCTTATGCATAGCCTATGAAATCCCATATGGAGTTCTTGAAAAGCTCTGTTAACAGCAGACTTTGGTCTGAGTTTCTTGCTTTAAATAACACCAGGAAATTATTTATTTATTTATTTAGTTATTTTCTGTCACTAAGAAATATATATATATATGTATATATATATATATATATGTTTTTTTAAAAACATTTTTATTTATGTAACATTTCAATAACTTCTGTATATGATACTCATCTGATAGTATCAGAGGCGAAGTATTGGAAAACTGAACCAGTGTGAATGGATGAGCCGGCTGTGTGTATGTCGAACGTACAGTCTGATAACTGCACAGGTCCCTTATCAACTAAATAAAGAGAAATGTCCCACAAAGCAACGTGACAGAACCAAATGAAGGTAATGTAACTGTAACTGTCTTTGGCAACTTATGAGGAAAAAAATACAGCAGCTGTATGTGGAGAAGTGTCCGTCCTCCTGTCTGTCCCCCCGCCTGTACTACCAACTCTTCGTCACATTTCTGCCCGAAAAACAGCGTTTTTCAAAAAACTTTAACTCACTAAGTGTTAGTGATGAAAATAAATCACCGGGATGGTCAGCCCTCTGGACTGAGACTTCAGTGAACTAACTAACCCTCCCTCGAGTGAGGGAGTCAGACAGTGTCCAGTTTACTGATGGTGATTATGTAATTAATTTAGAGCAAAAAACGTAACTTTGTTACTTTCCAGGATGTTTGGTGGGTCAGGATCTCAATCACGACACATTAGAACAGCATCCATATGATTATAAACTATCCGCGGGTTTAGATTGACAGGGGGACACCTGGGAAACACCTTGAAAACACACAGACATCATCATGACGTGTACCGTCACGTCTCTTTAGGGGCCGCAGCGCCGGCTTTCTGTAGCCCCATTCACACTGCCGGTGAAATTTCGCTCCGGCACTGATCCGCCTGTGGAGGTAATATCAGGGCCTTATTATTGGCGAACCAAACCAGTGTGAATGGAGGAAAAAAATACCACAGCCGTAGGTGGAGAGACGTCTGTCCTCCTGTCTGTCCTAACAACCTTTTAGTCACATTTCTGCCCGAAAAAACAGCGTCTGTCACCGGCAAAATACTTTCACTCACCGAGTGTTTGTGATGAAAATAAATCACCGGGATGGTCAGCCCTCCAGACCGAGACTTCAGTGAACTTTGCCCCGGAAAACAGTGTCCTAAATTTCCCCAGAGCCATGGCTGACCATCACACCCTAGCCGCTTTTCTGAGCCATCTTACATGCTTGCATGGACTCAGTAACTTTGCCAATCGGATTGATTTTAAACAACAGATGGTTGCATGCCTTCTTGTCCAAAGCCTTTGCTGATGTGATCAGGGTTGGTAATTGTGAGATCTCCAATGTGCATGGCCTCTTTGAAAGTGCTCGTACCAATGGGCAGGATGAAGAATTTCTGTATGGCGAGCTTGTCTCCTGCATGAGGGCCAGCATTGATCACACTGCAGGTTGACATGGGCAAGATGACCTTGGGGTTTTCGGCCTGAGACTTAGAAAGTATCCAACTAAAAAATCCCACCCCAGAGCCACTCCTTAACTACACAGACACCAACTGCCTTGCTGGCCAGCTGGGAGATGTGTGTTAGACATTCCACAATCTCTCGTAGCTTTTTTTGGTCTAAATAATACATAAGTAAGCATGTCTGTTAAACGTCACAGTCATATAAACAAAAGCAAATCGGCAACATAGAAAACTGTACTTCTGTCTGAAACGGGTACCCGGCACCACACTTACCCCTTACTACTGTTGGTGTGCGCTTTGTGCTAACATTTGCCACTGAATGGGTCTGTTGCTGCAGTGGCTGAATCATTCTGTTTCTCAGAGCCTGTTCAGTCTTCATACGGAACGGAGGAAATTATTGAATGGGCTTATTAGAGGCCTGCAATCACAGACACTGTGATAAGTGTCAAAAAATGTTTTCCGGTAACTTACTAACAGTAGTTTCAACACTAAACAAGGACTCTAGAGCCACCAGGTTTATACACAAAAACAACCTGGTTAGGTTTAAGGCCTTGGCAAGTCAATCAATCACAAAGTTGTGAATTTGGAAATCATGTGAATATGATTTATTGTTCACACAAACTAGTCCTAATTCCATGATAATTCATTAGGAGAATTCAAAGAATGTTTCCCTGTGTAAGCCCTGTCTAAAAGAAAAGTAAGACAAAAACAGTCTGCTGTATAATGTCGGTTAGGATTATAGTACTTACTCCACTGGCTTTGTGACATCTTTTTGGGAAATCTGCAACCTGCTTTCATGGGGATTTGGATAAAAGAGAGCAGAAGTCATTGTTTAAAGCAAAAGGATTGACATAAAAAGGAGTCACAATCTTTGTATAAACATAGATAATCCGGTTCCAAATGAAGCACCTGGTCTACATCTGCACACACTTCTGTAGTGCTGTGTTTTAAACTCATATCACTCCACTCATATCAACACTACTGCAAATAACAGCTTAATGCATCTTTGTAAACTGTTGCATATTCTTGCAGGGCCTGCAGTCCCAGTTGGAGTGGATGTTCAGGTTGAAAGTTTGGATGCTATTTCAGAGGTTGATATGGTATGTCTGGACCAAAGTGTAAGTCAGATAATTCATGTATATTGTTAGTTGAGATAGTATTGTAACAGACTGTATTGTATTTCTTTGTTTAAGGACTTTACTATGACCCTGTATCTGAGGCACTACTGGAAAGATGAACGTCTGGCCTTTAAAAGCAACCACAACCAGAGTATGACCTTCGATAGCCGCCTGGTGAAGAAAATCTGGGTACCTGACATGTTTTTTGTCCATTCTAAGAGGTCCTTCACCCATGACACCACCACTGACAATGTCATGCTAAGAGTTTACCCGGATGGCAAAGTCCTTTACAGCCTCAGGTAATTCCCCTCCGACACAGTCAAAAACAGATCTCTAATCTTCCGCAAATGAATACATGATGAAACACATACATGCTACATTTACATCATGTTTTCAACATGATTTTCAACAGTTTCAGGTTTGAGTGGCGCTCTTTTATTTCTGTCTTCTCATTAAATCCTCATTTTCTGCAATGGCTTGAAGTTCTCATGAACTCAAATTGATGTGTAGCCTGTCAAGCCCGAGCAGAGCCCAATCGGGCTGTTTTTCTGAGCACCTATGGCAACATATGTGAAATACATAGTTTGGTACCTGAGACATTTTATTAGATGTTTTCCTATGGTTTGCTTGAGAGTTGGAGCTGCAGCTGCATCATTCCTCAGGGATTCATTCTTCATTCTAAAATTTTACTTTATTAAAGAAATCTTTCAGTTATGCTGTGTGCCAACTTAATTTACTCAGACCCAGTGACAAATATACTTATATTTACCTGAGCAAATATTTCAAGTGTTCCCTTTATTATGATACGTCGGCTATTCAAAAAGACCTTGTAGTTGCTGAGATACACTATTAATTATCGAGCAGAGACACAAAATTGAGGCTAGTTCTTGTGTGTTTTGTGAGATATATCTTTGCTCTACATCTAACCAAAGGTCCAGTATAAGGCCCAACAATATGTTGTACAACAATTGTTTTTTACTTTTTCTCAATGGTATCCTATTTTAGAGCTTATGATTTCCTGTAACAAAAACCTAAAGAACCCCCAGTACTGTGCTGTCTGACTGGCCTCTGTCTCTGTGTTGGAGAGAGCGATCGTCCATGTGCATGTCCATTTTCCTGTGTGTACCAAATTTACCTCAGCCTGCAAATGTGACACTTCAGTTTCTCAACATGCAGACATATTTCTCTGTTGTCTTTGGTGCTAGATATAAGCTGCACATGCACTACTTTTTAACTGGGGCAGGTTATGATGTTAGTGGGTGTTTGAGGATGTAATTACCGTTGGCTGTTCCACCAAGACAAAGTGGCACCAGCTGCCATGGTACAAGATGTGTATTTAAGGGGATAACATTCTGCCAATTACGACTGATAATACTGCTGAGCAAGACCTTGTAATTTCGGGAGTGATAGGAGGCTCCAGGCCAAGAGAGTTGATTTCGTAATCCACATTTCAGAGCCTGGCAGAGATTAGCAGCTGGCCATCTGCCTCCTGTTGTGACCATCATAGTGCTGACTTCCTGACAGCCTGGTCCAAATATAACTCAAATGATGACATCAACATCTACAACTATATCTACTTTCACTGTTTGATGTGAAGTGTCTGGATGTTAACATGGAGGGAGACTGATATATGCTATTGATAGCAGGAGTCTAATGATCAATAGAAATGATCTGATAAATCCACATGTCAAATAAAATCAAACAAAGCTCCTGTTATTGGTTATATTGGCTATATTGGTTGGGACTCAGACATCCTGAGCCTGATTAGAATGAGGTATATGCTACCTGCTGAATGTATACCATGTGTATGAGGGAAGAGTTCTTGATGGTAAATAGTCGATATAACCCTACTCATCACATGACCGAGGTTAATCTCTTAGCGGTTGGTGCTGGTTGGAGATTTTCCAGACTAAGGCAGATTGATGGGTGATGATGACAGTTTTAGACCTGGCCCGTAAACCATGTGGCCTCCTCTCGTCCTGTGAGCTGGATTATGTATTTTCATTTATCATCTCCGTGCTGGAAACCAAATCTCTACTGAAACCCCAACCCACAAGGTGTTTGATGCGAATATAGAGGGGTTATTCTCTGCTCAAGGTGAGAAATGCATCATGAGCTTTTCAAAAATCCTTGGGCTATATTTCCAGTGTGAAGTACCCCATTAAAATAGCAGACATCTTAGTCTCACATCCCCCATGAATACCATAGCCTTTACCACTGGCTTGCACTTTACACAAAACAACAGTTTTTCACTTATTTCACTATTGATAGAGAAAACAGACTTTTTTGAGTTTGGTAATCCTCAGTTATGATTATGAACACCAAGCCTGTTTCCACCACAGGAACTCTTCAAGGGTACTGGTTTAAAAATATTGTTGTGTGTTGGAAAACTCTGACATTTTTTTTACATTTGTTATTGGACTTATTTGAATTCTCTTTATGGTTCTTTATATATATGTAAACACAAACAGAAATGCTTAGTTCCTGATTGTAGTTCTGGCCCCTTAATTTTGATTAGTTTGGTTGAAAAATGCTTGTCAGAGCTGTTTGGATGGTGTGACTAAGGCTTTCAGATATGGCCTTAAAATAATACTTCAGTATTTCCAGCATATATCACAACACACACACACATTACACACACACACACACACACAC
>CAEMYA010000100.1:5983-117949 GCA_903131615.1 Diplodus sargus | reverse complement strand
TATATATATATATATATATATATATATATATATATATACATATATAGATATATATATATATGTATGTATATATATATGCATATTTTGAAATCTCCTAAAAAGCACTTCATACATGATTGGATACCTTGACATTAATAATATGACAATACTGTAGAGATGACTATTGGTATTTTCACAAAACACAATGAGATGTTTGATAAATAATCATCACTAATGTGGATATAATGGCATATAATGGTTTAAGTCAAGCATTAGAAGAAGTTGAATCATCTGGGTAGCATTAAAACCAGGAAAAGACAACACTTATGTCACAATATAAGCCACAACTATGCCATTCCTGTTTGCATTCCCACTGCTTCTGAAGGAACATCAAAGATGAGGAAAATTGGACAAATAGCAGATTACAAAGCAGCTTTACTTTAGACAACAGTTAGAATGGTGCAGAGGTAGAAAAGGGAAGAAGAAAAAAGATAGGAAGAGGCCTGTCACCAAACTAGCAAGACATTTCTGTCTGTTTTTGCTCATTATTTTTCTGCTGGGTGATGTGTATGTTTACTTGCCGGTATTGGACAGACCCCATGAGACATGGACCACTTCCTGTCTCGCCCCTTTTCCCACTTGTGATAGTCTTAGATGAGAAGCCACTACCAAATAGAATATTAGTTATGTACTATAACTCCTTATGCTATTACCAGTGCAGCCCCCTAAGCTGTGGGCCCACTGGTCCCTTCAAGTAGCCAAAGAAAACACTGGTTTGGAACCAATTGTATCACTTCAGCCCAACTTATACACAAAGTGAGACAGAGATGGGGTCCACGTAGTATGTGGGCATGGATTAAAAGTCTTCAGAGAAGGGATGGACCCACTATTGATAGCCTCTGGATACCTAACTAGCATTTGCCCCTTGTCATTAAACACCAGTTAACGGGAGAATTTCAAAACTTGACAGCCAATGGTGTAACTTCCTCACTCACTCACTCAGTACATCAGTGAAAGACTGCTGCGTTCATAGGGCTGTTGTGTTCCCACCACAACATGAGAATACATACTGCTTTAATAAATGGTGACAAAGCTGACGAGAGTGTCTTGACAGAATTTGAGATTTTATTTTCACGATAGCAGATACAGTGAGATTGTCTTGTGCTGTAGAACAAATGCAATAGTAATTCTTATCTATTACATTTTTTTAGAATAACTATGGTTTGACTATGCTCATGCCTCAACAGTCACATTACTACAGCTGACTGTGTTGTCATTGCAGGGTGACGGTCACAGCCATGTGTAGCATGGACCTGAGCCGCTTCCCTCTTGATACTCAGACCTGCTCTTTGGAGATAGAGAGCTGTAAGTGATCAGCTTAATGCGGTTTTTCCTCTTCTTATTACTTACAACTACATTCTGACAATTCCTTTGACTTCTGTACAGTAGTACTATGTAGCTGCAGATGCATAGGATTATTCTTCTGTCCTGTTTAATATATGTGAACATGCTAGATTAAAAAAAATGTTATCAAATTATTATAGGTGACTGCAGACTATGTTATTGCTGCATTGAGTCTTCACTTTGGCGTTTAGTGACGACAGAACTTGTGCCACACATTTCTCTTCAGATGCATACACAGATGATGACCTGCTGCTCTACTGGAAGGAAGGGAACAGGTCATTAAATACAGACAAGGGGATTTCTCTCTCCCAGTTTCTGATCCAGGAGTTCCATACCACCACAAGGCTGGCCTTTTACAGCAGCACAGGTATCAACAGAAAGTGCAGCACTGTCTTTTGATATAGGTATCGCCGGCCAACGCAACCTCTAACTTCATCTGTCCTCCAGGCTGGTACAACCGTCTGTACATCAACTTCACTCTGCGGCGTCACATCTTCTTCTTCCTGCTGCAGACCTACTTCCCTGCCACTCTCATGGTCATGCTGTCCTGGGTGTCCTTCTGGATCGACCGCAGGGCCGTTCCTGCCAGAGTACCACTGGGTGAGACTGCTTGGCTGTGGTTAGCTAATTGGGGCAGTGGTTAGTTAGATGATTAGTGGTTTAGTTCTTAGTTTAGGTAGTTCAGTTCAATCCAGTGTCTAAAGGTAGTGGGTCTTGTATGATTCATGATATTGGGCTATACACACATAAAAAGATGATATCAATTAATTAATAAAATGTACTCCGGAAGTAAGGGATGCTGTCAAGCTGAAGAAGGAGTCCTATCGAGCCTGGTTGGCCCGGGGGACTCCTGAGGCAGCTGACGGGTACCGGCAGGCCAAGTGTGCTGCAGCACGGGCAGTCGCAGAAGCAAAAACTCCGGTCTGGGAAAAATTCGGAGAGGCCATGGAGGAGGACTACCGGTCGGCCTCGAAGAAATTCTGTCAAACCATCCGGCGCCTCAGGAGGGGGAAGCAGTCCTCCACCAACACTGTTTACAGTGGAGGTGGGGAGCTGTTGACCTCGACTGGGGACATTGTCGGGCGGTGGAAGGAATACTTCGAGGATCTCCTCAATCCCACTGCCACGCCTTCCATAGAGGAAGCAGAGACTGGGGTCTCAGAGGTGGATTCATTCATTACCCAAGCCGAGGTCACTGAGGTAGTTGGGAAGCTCCTCAGTGGCAAAGCACCGGGGTTGGATGAGATTCGCCCTGAGTACCTCAAGTCTCTGGATGTTGTGGGGCTGTCTTGGTTGACACGTCTCTGCAGCATCGCGTGGCAGTCGGGGACAGTGCCTCTGGACTGGCAGACCGGGGTGGTGGTCCCCCTATTCAAAAAGGGGGCCCGGAGGGTGTGTTCCAACTATCGGGGGATCACACTCCTCAGCCTCCCTGGGAAAGTCTATTCCAGGGTACTGGAGAGGAGAATTCGGCTGATAGTCGAACCTCGGATTCAGGAGGAACAATGCGGTTTTCGTCCAGGCCGCGGAACACTGGACCAGCTCTATACCCTCCGCAGGGTGCTCGAGGGTTTATGGGAGTTTGCCCAACCAGTCCATATGTGTTTTGTGGATTTGGAGAAAGCATTCGACCGTGTCCCTCGTGGCGTTCTGTGGGAGGTGCTCCGGGAGTACGGGGTCGGAGGCCCTCTGTTAAGGGCTGTACGGTCCCTGTACGACCGGAGCAGGAGCCTGGTTCGCATTGCCGGCAGTAAGTCAGACCTGTTCCCAGTGCATGTTGGACTCCGGCAGGGCTGCCCTTTGTCACCGGTTCTCTTCATTATTTTTATGGAGAGAATTTCTAGGCGCAGCCACGGGCCGGAGGGGATCTGGTTTGGGAACCACTGGATTTCATCTCTGCTTTTCGCTGATTATGTGGTCTTCTTGGCTCCTTCCAGCCAGGACCTCCAGCATGTCCTGGGGCGGTTTGCAGCCGAGTGTGAAGCGGCTGGGATGAGAATCAGCACCTCCAAGTCCGAGGCCGTGGTTCTCGACCGGAAAAAGGTGGCTTGCTCCCTCCAGGTTGGGGGAGAGATCTTGCCTCAAGTGGAGGAGTTTAAGTATCTTGGGGTCTTGTTCACGAGTGAGGAAAGGATGGAACGTGAGATTGACAGGCGGATCGGTGCAGCGGCCGCAGTAATGCGGTCGTTGTATCGGTCTGTCGTGGTGAAGAGAGAGCTGAGCCGAAAGGCGAAGCTCTCGATTTACCGGTCAATCTACGTTCCTACCCTCACCTATGGTCATGAACTTTGGGTCATGACCGAAAGAATAAGATCCCGGATACAAGCGGCCGAAATTAGTTTCCTCCGCAGGGTGGTGGGGCGCTCCCTTAGAGATAGGGTGAGGAGCTCATTCACCCGGGAGGAGCTCGGAGAAGAGCCGCTGCTCCTCCACATCGAGAGGAGCCAGCTGAGCTGGCTCGGGCATCTGTTTCGGATGCCCCCGGGACGCCTCCCTCGGGAGGTGATCCTGGCATGTCCCGCCGGGAGGAGATCCCGAGGAAGTCACACCAGCGTGTCCCGAGGACACGCTGGAGTGACTATGTCGCCCAGCTGGCCTGGGAACGCCTTGGGATCCTCCCGGAAGAGCTGGAGGAAGTGTCCGAGGAGAGGGAAGTCTGGGTGTCCCTGCTCAGGCAGCTGCCCCCGCGACCCGGCCCCGGATAAGCGGACGAAAATGGATGGATGGATGGAATAAAATGTACCTAATTTCCTGCTGCTGAGCTGATTTGGACAGTTTTATGTTTTGGGAGATGACTGCTGACTTTTATGACATTATTTAATTGAAACAAACTGAAATTTATTTTTTACATTTGTATGCATGTCATGTATGACAAAAACTTGAATATGTTTTTGAATAATAATTACTGCTCAAGTGCTACAAAATCAGTATCCAATGCAAAGTTATTATTTTTATGGCAGCATAGTAATTTTGAATGAAAAAAACATCCTTCTTTTGTATTTTTTGTCATATATCATGCATACACAAGTGGAAAAATGAACTGATGATGTAACGTAAGTGTGAGGGTAGGATCATAGTGTTACATGTTTACTTCAACATAAACATATTCAAGACAGTCACATTGTTATGACAGAATGAGTTTTGTTTGCAGTTAGCACCTACGTGACATCTGACAAATTGTTACAGACCTGGGATTTGGATTTATGGCAGTGGTGTTGCACTCGGAAACTGTGGGGGGCACCAAATTGCACAAAATATCAATTTCTACATAATGTTTAAAATGTCTCCACTTTATTGTAACTTCAAAGGAAAAGTTCACCCAAAAAACAAAAATGTTCTACTCAACCCAATGCCGACTTAATGCCAAGTGACGTGTCATTGTCCACAAACATTTTCTTGAGCTTCACAGCAAAACAATGTTGCAGCATTCTTCTTAACAATTTAGCTAAGGACTGGTTTTAAACATTTAAAAAAAGAAAGATTACTTGATACAAACAAAAAAATGGCTCCATTCAGCTTGTCCTTACATAAACCAAGTCTTTAGAAGCCACAAGATCCAATTTGATTTGATTTGAAAAGGTGTTATTTACGCCCTCAACGTGTGCTCGAGCTCATGGACAAACTTCCGATGGGTTCTTCTCAAATCGATTTGGGATCTCAGGGCTTCCAGAGACTTAGATTATAGCAAACAAGCTGTGTGGAGCCATTTTGTAGTTTTTTTTCTGTTGTCTTGTGTTTCAAGTCCCCACTTACTTCAGTTGTTTAGGAGAATTCTGCAACACTGTCCTACCATTAAGCTCGAGAAACGCTTTGTGGATCATGAAACCTCGGCTGAGGTTCCATTAGCACGAGTGTGCGTAGATAATGACAAATGAATAATTTTCATTTTCGGTTGAACTTTTCCTTCAGCATTTGCAATCCCACAATTTTCAAACTTTCGGACACATGTGCCCTCTTTATCCCTGCTTGTCACTACGTCTTGAAGATCAGACATGACTGGTTTCACCTGCTCTGAACTTGTTGCCCTGCTTCAGGTATAACTACGGTGCTCACCATGTCCACCATCATAACTGGAGTCAACGCTTCCATGCCCAGAGTGTCATACATCAAAGCTGTGGACATTTACCTGTGGGTCAGTTTTGTCTTTGTGTTCCTGTCGGTGATAGAATACGCTGCAGTCAACTACCTGTCTACTCTACAAGAACGCAAGGAGAGGAAACTCAGAGAGAGGGTTAGTACCAGTCTCTCATCTTCATGCCCATAGATGCTCTGTGGTACATGTATATCTACTGACGCTCTTTATATTTTTAACCAAGTTAGTATCATGGTTCGATGGACAGTGATATTTGGTGGATGGTTTGCTTGGTCAAATATACTTTAAACTGCAATGAAATGTAGGTGGTCTAACTATGCATAACTTAAGTTCAGAATATTGTTGATGCCATGGCTCTTTATTATCAGGTCAACGTTTGAATTTGATTGGATTTTTGGATTTTATGACCACATACAGTATCTCACAAAAGTGAGTACACCCCTTACATTTTTGTAACTATTTGATCATATCTTTTCATGGGACAACACTGAAGAAATGACACTTTGATACAATGTAAAGTAGTCAGTGTACAGCTTGTATAACAGTGTAAATTTACTGTCTCCTCAAAATAACTCAACACATATCCATTAATGTCTAAACCACTGGCAACAAAAGTGAGTACACCCCTAAGTAAAAATGTCCAAATTGGGCCCAATTAGCCATTTTCCCTTCCCGGTGTCATGTGACTTGTTAGTGTTACAAGGTCTCAGGTGTGAATGGGGAGCAGGTGCGTTAAATGTGGTGTTATCGCTCTCACACTCTCTCATACTGGTCACTGGAAGTTCAACATGGCTCCTCATGGCAAAGAACTCTCTGAGGATCTGAAAAAAAGAATTGTTGCTTTACATAAAGATGGCTGAGGCTATAAGAAAATTGCTAATCTTGCTCAGCATCATATCCAGAGGTTGTCTTTGAAAAACATATGTATGAGTGCTGCCAGCATTGCTGCAGAGGTTGAAGGGGTGGGGGGTCATCCTGTCAGTGCTCAGACCATACGCCGCACACTGCTTCAAATTGGTCTGCATGGCTGTCGTCCCAGAAGGAAGCCTCTTCTAAAGATGATGCACAAGTAAGCCCGCAAACAGTTTGCTGAAGACAAGCAGGCTAAGGACATGGATTACTGGAACCATGTCCTGTGGTCTGATGAGACTAAGATGAACTTATTTGGTTCAGATGGTGTCAAGCGTGTGTGGCGGCAACCAGGTGAGGTGTTCAAAGACAAGTATGTCTTGTCTACGGTCAGGCATGGTGTTGGGAGTGTCATAGTCTGAGGCTGCATGAGTGCTGCCGGCACTGGGGAGCTACAGTTGGGAACCATGAATGCCAACATGTACTGTGACATACTGAAGCAGAGCATGAGCCAAGTTGTCTTTACAAGCTCTGAGGCTGTGCTACTACATTTGAAGCCTGCACACCTGAAGAATTGGCTCCATGGACTCCCCTTTCTCCACTTTCTCCAATAGAGCTGTTAGCCTCACAATCAGCTGCTGGCATAGCAACGCTAATTAGAAGCAGACGTGCTCGATGCTCTGTGGGTTGTCCATTGCTGCTCCACTGGTCCTCCCTCCACCTCTGGGTTGTTCACCACCTGGCTCCGTTGTTGCTCTCCTCTGCTGCTGTGGTCTCCCCCGGCTCGCGGCGATGTTCGATGGTTGCTGCTCCACCGTTGCTGGTGGGGCGGGTGTTCAGTGCGGGAGCTCCTGGACTTCTGCTGTCGCTTCGCCCCGGGCTCCGTTGCTGGGACTGGATCTCTAGGTCCTGAGTCACCCCGCTATGTCCACAGGCCAAGTTCGTTTCTGGACGGAGGGTGCTGTTCCATGCGGTGCTGGCAACGGTGCTGGCAACAGTGCTGGCGGCGGTGTTTGACGCTGTTCCCTCCGTGCTGACTGACAGGCCCTCCATCTATTTATTCTTTGTTTTGTTTGTTTTCATACTTGTTCCACTCTGTGTCCTTGGGTGCCCTGAAAGGCGCTATATAAATTGTATCTATTATTATTATTATTATTATTATGATCCCCCTCCCTTCAGAAACTGGGTCGCAGGGCATTATTCCAACATGATAACGACCCCAAACACACCTCCAAGACGACCACTGCTTTGCTAAAGAAGCTGAGGATAAAGGTGATGGACTGGCCAAGCATGTCTCCAGACCAAAACCCTATTGAGCATCTGTGGGGCATCCTCAAGTGGAAGGTGGAGGAGCTCAAGGTCTCTAACATCCACCAGCTCCGTGACGTCATCATGGAGGAGTGGGAGAGGATTCCAGTGGCAACCTGTGAATCTCTGGTGAACTCCATTCCCAAGAGGGTTAAGGCAGTGCTGGAAAACAATGATGACCACGCAAAATAATGACACATTGGGCCCAATTTGGACATTTTCACTTAGGGGTGTACTCAATTTTGTTGCCAGCGGTTTAGACATTAATGGCTGTGTGTAGAGTTATTTTGAGGGGACAGCAAATTTACACTGTTATACAAGCTGTACACTCACTATTTTACATTGTAGCAAGGTGTCATTTCTTCAATAAAATATTTACAAAAATGTGAGGGGTGTAGGGCTGGGGCGATTCGTCGACGTCGTCGACGTCATCGACTACGTATTTACGCCGACGTGCATAACGTGCGTCGACGCGTTGTCATTTTTCAAGATGGCGACCCCCAAAAACATGATGAATACGGGACAAGCGGTCACGAAAAATGCCCGTCCGCGTTCATCTCAAGCTTGGGAACACTTCAGACAGCAGTCTAGCAATATTGTGTTTTGTACGCTGTGCAAGGCCGAGATGGCGTATCACTGCAGCACAACAGCGATGCAGGAGCATCTAAAGAGGAAGCATCCCGGAGTGATCTCTCAAAGCGGCAACCAAACAGCACCGTAAGTCCCGTTTAAAGAGCAACTAAACCCCCAAACCACTTTTTTCTGCTGAAAACCAATGTATTTGGGTATGAAGAAGTGTTGCTGAGTGATTCTGGTCCAACTCTTGACATTTTAGTCGAAGTATTTCAATTTGGCGTATTTTGTAGTAAAAATGTAAGTGTGACTGCCCTCTATGGGTTGAAACCCGGTTATTACAATCGAATTTTCCTATTGGCTGAGATGGAGGCAGATGACGTTTTGGAGGCAGCTTTCGTCACGGTCCACCACGGTTAACTCCGCCCCCTCCTATAAAAACTAGAAAAAAAATCTTTTTTCTGGCGTGTGAGTGTGGTGACGGTTAGGGGGGAGGGGGGAGGGGGGAATCGGAGAGTACTCCTGGAGCCCCGCCCATAATCACGGCATTTTTTGAATTTCCAGCTTAGAGCACGTCATCCAAAACTGAGGGGTTTAGTTGCTCTTTAAAGTTACTTCTGTTATAGTCACCCAGAAGTCGGCCGTCTTCACTGCCATTATAGTAAAGTAACGTTAAACATCGCATCATCTTACGCTGTGTTTCAGCCATCTATATTTCGGGTTATTTGAACAGCTATGTAAGAGTGAGAAAACAGCGTCATACACTGTTGTAAATAGTTTCATTTATTTGTCTTATTTATTTATCTTAACTTATATAGATTAATTTATGTATTTGTCTTGCCCCACTGATGCAAATACACATTTGCCAGTGATTAACCTAACTGGATGTAAATTCAGAAATAAAATAAGTCCCTGTCATAACCTTTGTACAGTATAAGTGACATATTCAATAACAAACACAGCAGCAATGTGGAAACTGGATTTTTTAAATTATCATTATACTCATGTGCTCTGTGTATCTTTCAGGAAGAAGCAAAGCAGTGTGGAGGATTTTTTTCATAAGAAAAATCCAAGCTCATGCACACCCCAGATGGCTGCTGAGCTGTCTGACAGCATCTTGCACATGATCATCAAAGACATGAGACCCCTTGCTATCGTGGAGGGTCAAGGTTTCCGTGACATGATCAACACATTTCATCCAGGATACACACTTCCCTCCAGGCGCAGCTTTACAGATCTGATGGAGAAAAAATATGAAACCGCCTTTGAGGAAGTGAAAGCTAAACTAAGAAATGCAAAATCCAAAATCACATTAACAACGGATGCTTGGACAAGCATCGCTACAGAGACATACTTGGGAATCACCTGCCATTTTATTGATGAGGACTGGGAGCTGACTTCATACAACCTGACTACGATGCCACTTGAGGAGCGCCACACAGCAGAAAATATCGCTGGCTGGGTGGAAAAGGCAGCAGAGAAGTTTGGTTTCTCTCTCAGTGATATATTGGCTGTTGTCCATGATAATGCTGCAAATGTGGTGGCAGCTCTCAGGTTCCTGAAAGAGAAGCATGGAGTTGCTTCACACTGATGTGCTGGCCATACGCTTCAGCTCGTGGTCAACCATTCTCTGAAAAAGGATCCCAACATAAACAAGGCACTAGGGGCTGCAAGGAGCCTAGTTGAGCATTTCAGGAAGAGTGAGCTGGCCAGCAGCAAGCTCAAAGAAAAACAAAAGCAATGGGGCACACCTGAGCATAAGCTGATCCAAGATGTGTCTGTCAGATGGAATAGCTCTTACTACATGATGAGTCGCCTCTTGGAGCAGCACTGGCCAGTGACAGCAACCCTTTCAGATCCAGAGGTCACGCAGCGGGGAAAGCATTATCTAGATCTGAAAAGTGACCAGTGGACCCTCCTTGAAGATCTGGAGAAAGCTCTGAAGCCATTTGAGCAAGCCACTGTCTTCTTGAGTGGACAGGCTTACGTAACAGTCTCTGCTCTACCTCCACTGGTAAAAGGCCTCCAGAAGTCCACACAGAAAACATTTGAGTCTGCCCCAGTCAACTCTTTCCAGGCAGCTGCAGCACAGGAGATGGCTTCACGGTGGGAGGGTGAGACAGGATTCATAAAAGATAGTGAAAATGTGTGTGTCATTGCTGCTGCCCTTGATCCCAGGTTCCGCAAGCTGAAGTTCTTGTCACCAGATGATACCCTCAAAGTGCAAATCAAAATTCAGACTCTTGCACTTCAAGCCAAAATAAATGAAAAGGAACAGCTTCAACAGGCAAGTGTGGAGCAGAATGATGCAGCCAGGGCTCAGCCACAAGTGTCAAAGAAGCCAAAGTCTGTGCTAGACACAATACTGGGCTCAGACTCAGAGGAGCACAGCAATGAGGAAGACAGTGGCCAGGAAAAAAGTGTTGCTGACAATGAAAGGGTGAGGAATGAGGTACTCATGTATTTTGGTGAACAGTGCATTGCAAGGGATAAGAGCCCACTACAATAGTGGAAGGAAAATGCCTCAAGGTTTCCCAACCTGGCTGTTCTGGCCAAATCATACCTGTCAGTCCCTGCAACGTCCACGCCATCTGAACGCCTCTTTTCAGCTGCTGGGAATATCGTGACCAAAAAGAGAGCAAGCCTGACCACAGAGCATGTAGATATGCTAACATTCCTCCATTCTAATGTGTAACTATATTGTTATGGGCAAGAGGGAGAGAGGTAGATTGTGTTTGTGTGTGTGTGTGTGTGTGTGTGTGTGTGTGTATTACAGAAAGTTCAAAGTTGATTCAGATAAGAATGCAGTAAGTTTTGTTTTTGATTTGTGTTTTTCAAATGCATGTTGTGTATTATATAGAAGAAACTGAACTCATTTTGTTCTGTAAAATGATGTTATTTTTGGCTGCTTAGTGCACATGTTGCACAATGTTTTGCTTTTCCTCTTGACTTGAACTTTATATTGTTTCATTTACTTTGTCAAATTATTGCTTTAATTTTATTATTTTCATTTATTATTATTTATGTTGGACTGTATAACTGAACCAGTTAAAACTGCACTATTTTTTGTTATGGATTAATGCCCTGCAGTGCATACTGTGTTTTAATATTGTTTTAATTTTAGGAATAAAGCACTGAAATATTAATGAGAGAAGTGATTGGTATTTATTTTGGGTAAATTAGTTGTTGTATGAATTGAGTAGGAAAAAAATAATTGTTAGAATAATCAATAAATTAATCGTTAGATTAGTCGACTAATCGAAAAAAGTAATCGTTAAAAAAATAATTGTTAGGTGCAGCCCTAGAGGGGTGTACTCACTTTTGTGAGATACTGTATATGCAAAACTAATGATAATCCATGTTAGTAGCTACAATTGTGAAAACATTACCTGTTGCATGTTAGCATGCTGATGTCAATATTTAGCCCAACTATGCCTTAAAAAAACGGTTGGTATTTAATTTGGCTTGTATGTAATCATAAGTAGACTTGCATTTCTAGAGCGCTTTTACAGTCTGCACAAGGGTGCTTTATAACATTTCTCATCAGGAGCAATTTGGGGTTCAGCAACAAGAAAACTTGCAGCAAACATGCAGCCAGGGGAACCAGGAAATTGAACCAGTGACCTTCTGATTACTAGACAACCCACTCTATATCCAGAGCCACATGATTGCTGTCTCTCTAATAACATAGCTGCCTGCCTTTCCATGCACTCATTGCGCATGACTGGAGTCTACCACAAGGCTATGATATATTGTTAATGCTATTGGCACAGTAGTCACAAAAGAATTAAAGGAAAAGTGCAGCCAAAATTTCCAGCTAGTAACATGCTAGCTTGATAAGCACAAACTAATAGCCTGGTTGTTGATGCTGTCATTACATCATAATATGTGGGTGTGGGGGAGAGTGAGGGCTGTGAACACGAAGTGTTTAGTACCTTTTCTCTACCTTTTGCAGCTGCCGTGTACATGTGGCATGGCTCATCCGGGCATGATGTCAGCCAGCTACAGTGAGGTTGATGCCAACACAACAGGGAATTATGGCATACCAGAAGAGAACGGGGTGAAACGTGAGAGGATGCTGGTGCAGCTGGCGATGGAGAGCGATCAGGTTACTGGCCATGTTGGCACCAGCGCCTACAGCAAAGCCTGGATTGATACACATGTCATAGATAAGTACTCCCGGGTCATCTTTCCTGGATCTTACATCCTCTTCAACATCATCTACTGGTCTATCTACTCATAATGCAGATGGCACTCAAACAGACCTGTCTGTGACCCAGGTCTGAACACCTCTAGCAGGCGTGTGAAAAATCTGCTTCCCTGCTTGTAAAAGTGGTTAACAGATGCACTCATAATAGAGTGGAGACTTGTGCACTAAACTTGGAGATTCAGGCTTTTAGTGTCTTGTGTCACATTTGTAAGAAAGAAAAAGGAGCAGACCAATCCAAAGAAAGAAGGAAGTCTTCAGGCAGAACCAGACGTTCTGACATGAGCTAACTCAACGCTCAACACATTCTACTAAACCTTCATCTTCAGTTGCTGCAAAATGTCGAGAACACCAGAGGACCTGGGAAGTTGAATATTTTATCAACCAATCAATACACGCAATAACCCAGTGAAGCTTCATCACAGGGCTACTAGAGTAACATGATGTGTACTTAAAATGTGTAAAATGTTTGCCTCGGAGCAAATTTTAAATTTTCTGTTATCTGCCAATTTGTTATTATTATTAATTTTTTTCCAACTTAATACTGATTGTGAACTTTTTTTCTGGTTTCAGGTCCATTGGCTCTGTTTGGTTTAGGTTAGTTACCCTTATAGGTCCTCAAAAGATGTGAACAGTGTTAACAGTAATAGTAATATGGATAATTTATATAATAATATAAAATAATATGATCATTGATAGCATCATTAAAATGTTTATTGTTAGATTTAAAGAAATGTAGCACTTATAAGAAAAGAAAGTATATAGATGGATAGATATTGATAAAAGCCTTATGATTTTGTTATAATTGTTTACTAACCTTTTTTGCTGTTTTATGAAAGGTCATACTGTTCCTACATTTTCATGTAGACAAATTACTTTTAAAACTATAACATCTACAGAGCTTGTAGAAAGGTGCAAAATAAAAGTATCTATTTTCCTTAAAAACATTTTTATAAGTGTCTCTGTAAGAAATCTGAGATGGTTCCAGCTTCGAACAAGGTTTGTCAGCCAATAGAATATTGCCATTGGTATCTTGTGGCACCTGTGTTTCGTCAGTGTCATAAGTCTTGTTACTGGCAACCAATTCAAGGGCAGATGATTTGAGCAATAGCAGTGTTGTATTGTAAATGGACTTTGCTTTGCTGCTAACAGTTATTTTTAAGAAAAGATTACAAGACATGTGTAAAGAGCTTCAGGCCCCTTCTGATTATACAAATGTAAGAAACTCATAAGGCCTTTATTAACATTCTTAAGCAGTCTATAAACTGTGAACAAGTTTATTATAAATGTTTGTTAACATCTTTTAATAATAAACCTGTTAATGATGCTATTACAAACACTTACATAAGCATCTTGTGAGGACGTATTACGTATTAACTAACTTTTAGTTCAAGGACCTTAGTATAATCTAACCTTAACAAACATCACACAGGTGAGCACTTAAAGGCAACAATCTGTTATTTTATTCTTTGTTGTGGACCAACCGAAGCAAACAAAACTAGAGTGAAAAGAAGAGTCAGAGACCTTTTTGACCTTTTGACTTTCAAACCAGTGTAGACCTCAAGTGTGCTGGTGCACTACTAAAGAAAACATAAGTAGCCCTGTATAGTTGCTCCAGTCATTCTGTGGAAAGCACCTTCCTGATATATTTTGCGATGTGCACAGAGCACTGATCTTTTAAACAGATATGCTGAATCGACACCTATGGTTGACCTCCAAAGCATTACATATAAAAACAAGGACATCCTGCTGTGTATTGAGAAGACACTTTCTGTAGATAATATGCATGGATGTTTTGACAAAAGGTATGACTAGGTTACTTGGACATATCTGGATTCTGCTTTTGATATACCAAAAGTTCCCTTTTTTGTGTGGCTCAGTCGTTGTGTTGTTGTGCTACAACTGCATCATTATTAACAAACAGAATCAATGGTTATTTGTACTTAAACCAACATCTGTTTGTGCTGTAAAAGATTTTAAAAGGTTTCATGGTTTAATGTCATTGACCTTTTTCTAAGCTTGAATCTACACTTAGACATTCATGTAAATCTCAGATGGAACTGGAGCTTTTTCTACTTTAATTTCTCCAACTCTTGTAACTGTTCTCATCGGCATAGTGTCATATTAAATCACATGTTGACTTTGTGGTAAGTCAGTGTACAGAACTCTTGATTAAAACATTTTTCTTACAGCAGTTGTTCTTTGATTGTTTACTGCAAAAACATTATTGACTGACTAATGGGACATATTGCCACTGTGATACAGGACATCTGAAATGTGGGAGTCAACTAAAGTCTGTTTGATCAACAGATGAAAAGAGGCCTGTCTCAAGACCAGCACTCAAAAGTTTGGTTTTGAAAAGCATCTTTCTGTTGCTTGAAACTTATATAATTCTGTTTAACATATGTTGAGGCTTATGTCAAATTTCAGACAAAGACAAACCAGCAGACATGGCGGACAAAAACTGAGAGCTTAGTAAAATCTAATATTTCATTGGAAACAAACTCAAATATCCTCTATCCTCTGGTAAAAGGGGATTTATAATGTGACCATGACATGAAAAAGTCTGTTAAGATACAGTTGTGGCTGTAGAGACCACAAAAGCTAATTGTATTGTGCTAACAATTCAGCATCTAATAATTGCTTTCTAATATTAGATTATACATTTGCAAGTATCAATTGTTTTTTTAATGAAACAGTTCACCCAAAAATACAAACATTCAGTCAATATCTGCTCACAATGTACGTTTCTACAAACCACGTATATGTTGCAACTTAAAGTTCTTTTAGATTCACTTTTCAGTTTTTAGTGTTTTCAGTCCCTTGCTGGCAGCCTTAAGTCAGGTCATAAACATTATAATGGAAAAAAAGAGACTTTCCTCTAACCTCTCTTCCATCATTAAAGTGTGGGTGCAGTGTGTCAGACTCACAGCTTCCTTCCAATAAATACATCCAGGGAGAATAAAACGTAAACTGTAGTGTAGCAGATGCTAATCAACTGCATTCATGGAGATGAGGATAGGCAGATAAGGCTGAGGGTTCATACAAATAACAAGATGCCCTTCTTCAGCGTGTGTTCTGGCAAAATCTCAGTGAAACTACACAACTAATTATAGGATATCCAAAACTGCACAACAGATACATTCCAATTAGGGGAGCTATATCCTTATGAAGGAGCACAGAGGAACACACAGGGTCATATACAAACAAAACAAAATCTCACAACAGAATAGCAGTTAACTGTATCACAGAAACAACATAGCACATGTTTGTACCACAGGAAACCAGTAAATGAAATCTCCTGATTCCGTCCCTTTGGAATCAGAGTGTCGAGGAGGAAGTGTATCCAATAGACTTCTCTCTGGAGGAGGATTATGTCCCTATTTCCACCTCTCTGTGGTATTCTCACTGTCTCAATGCCTATATAATGTATCATAGAGTAACAGTGTACAGAGTTATGACAAGAGAAATTACCACTGGGCATCCGAGACAAAAAAAATGATGAGTAGGTCTCTTTGGTAAATCTGACTGTTTATAAAAATATCTAGGCACTTTTCAAGATGTGCCAATGTTGACTCACTACTTGTTTAACAAACGTGGATATAGGACTCTAGGTGGATACAAATGTATGACCATGAGGAGACTTGTTTCTTGACCTAGATTTGTGTAAATCAGACTGTTGAACTTGGCGTACTCTGTTCAGATGGTTCTCCAACAAGTTTTTACTATAACCTCTCATCTTCATTTTTTTTTACAAAGATCTTTATCAAAAGATTCATCAGAATTGCAAAATGTGTCTTAACCTTAGTAGCTGACTATATGGAATACTTCTCTTTAAAGCCGGTGGATGATAACTACTTAACTGAAGGAAAGTATTTCTGTCAGTCTCCTTTTTATATACTTTAGTCTGAAGACAATTACCGCAGTTTTTCACCAAAACAACCAAAAATGAAATATGCTCAAGATCATAATGTAATGTGAATTTTATAGACTCCATTCTTGAATTAATGAAAGTATGGAACTCATTTAAATCTTTCGTATTTCCACTCCAAATGAAAAATAAGTTGTCCATGTACCTCCAATAGCTTTTCTAAGAAACTCAGAATATGGATTGTTGTTATAAATAAAATCCAACTGAAATTTCCCCATTAAAGATTAGCATCATTTCAGCCACGGGCGATCGCATTGCAGAGCCTCGAAGTTGAAGAACCCTGAACCCTGCTCTTGAAACATAAAATAACAATTTTTAATTAGTTAAAGAAAACTCAGTTGAGGGATGTAATTCCACTCTATCATTCAAGAAATAGAACATACTGTCAAGACCATTTTTGTGAGGTATACTACGGTACAGGCTGAACAGTACATAATACATAGAAGGTCATTAGAGTTCACATGACAGTATTTCAACTTGGTCAAAAGACTGTAGTGTCTTTGAGAGAGTCCACATACTGGGAGAGTGGCTCTGATCCACTTCCAGACACAATAAGGCTGAGGTCAATGACAGCGTCTGCTGTAACCCGCCTTCTTCTCACCACAACTGGGTTGATTAATACAGTGTGCTATTCTATTTACTGGTCTATTTAACAGGGATGGTTAATGTATTAATACATGTTGCTGTTAAGTGCAGCAGTATGACTTCAGTGCGACACACAACAAATCACCGGTTTAGCACTAACGTTTGCTACCGTCATAATTTATCACTTTACAGCTACTACAATGTTTTGCTATATCATGCATAATTTATTGAGCACGACCATCGGGACAAACGTGTACCCGCCCCGTGGCATGTATCCCTCCAAAATTAAGTCACCAGGGGAATATTTTAGTTGCATTTGGCGAGTGGCAACCGCTAGTTTACAGCCCTGGCCACTTGTATCCAGGATCTAATTCTTTCGGTCACGACCCAAAGTTCATGACCATAGGTGAGGGTAGGAACGTAGATTGACCGGTAAATCGAGATCTTCGCCTTTCGGCTCAGCTCTCTCTTCACCACAACAGACCGATACAACTTAGAGGAGGTGCCACTTTCAAATCTTGCTAGCTCTCCAGGATTGTAGACCCTAGCGTTAATGTCTAATAGCCTACGTATATTTTATCTTATAGCTGTTCCAATACCGTGCATTATAGCAGCCTTCCTTTCAGTCAATAAATGTCAGCTCTTTTGGGCCATGCCTTGTTTAGCAATTGCATTTAATTTTTATTAATGCAACTTTCTTCTTTCAGCCTTCTCACGCAATTGTTTTCAGTTGGCTTCCAATTTTTTTAGCTATGTATTTCAGCTCTGAGCATTGGTAGATAATGCAGTTCAGCCTCCAACTTTTTTACATTTCAGTTTCCAGGTTTTTCAGAAGTGTAATGCAATACACTTAGGCTTCAGATTTCTGTCTTTGCTATTTATTTCAGATTTTTTAATTCACACACAATTTTTGCAAGAAATGCATTTTCTGGTGAAACATTTTTGATAGAAACTCTTTAGAGCCCCCTGTCAAGAAACCTCGGATATCCACGTGTAGGTGAATCATTATCTCCCACACAGCCACATTCATTGAGAATATTTTTTTCCTAAGTTAAGCCCCTCAGGCAGAACTTTCTCCCAGACTGCTTACAAATCCTGCTCCCTAAATATGTACCGGCAACCATGATTGGTGTAAAACATGATCCAACATGGGAAGATTCCTAAACTCAGGGAACAAAAGTCTCTTAATCGCCCAAATACGGGTCAAGGGATCCTAAAGAAGCAGGTCATTCACAGTTCACAAATTCATCGAGATTGTGAGGAAGTGGCAGCTAAATGTTTCACATTTGAAGTTTGACGTCACATCTCTCTATAACAGCAAGGAATCTCTGTCTGTCTGTCTGTCTGTCTGTGTGTGTGCCTCAAATATCTCTGCGGATCAGGATCAGACTGACCTGAGAGTTTCAACATGGCTGCTGCTTGGTTCAATGGTGTGCAACTTCGCATTTGTTTGGACTGCAATGATACCGTGAATAAATTATTTCATAAATGCTTTACAAATTCTGCAAGCATTGTCCACCGGAGCCACCACAGTCACGTGTGCACCAGAGCCAATCACTGCAGAGCTCAAGCCCACGACATACGTTAAAAGGATCCCCGGCTATGAAGACTTAGTAGTTCTTAAAAGATAAATGCTAGTATCAGTTATAATAAAGTGATATGAAAAACCTTCTTGATGTCTTCGTTTTTATAAAATTTGTAAAAATAGTTTAACTCGTAGGTCGGCATTGTTGTTAACGTCGCAATGCTCGGTTGTGATGTCATATGGTTGCACTGGCAGACTTCGGGACCCTGTTCTGACTGTTCAGCGACATAAACATCACATCAACGTCATTTGTTCAGCCTTTTCAATTTCAACACGAGCGAAACATTAATGAGGAGGTCAGCACTGACAATGTTTCACAAAACGAGCATCAAAATGAAGAGCAAGAAAGACGGGATGAGGCGAGAGTGGGACAAAACCGGTGGTGTATGTGCGGCAACTGCGTCTCCATGGTAACCGAGAGGGAGAGCGTTTGTTGTCAAGAGCTCCAATTTTTGTCAGCAGATGTTCACATCTTTGATGCAGTTTGCCTTAACCGAGACGTCTTATGGGCTGCCCTCGTCAGCCTCCACGACACAGTAGCGTTACACTTACTGATTGCTTAACTGACTGAAGAGGTGAATTATCAGCTTCCTCTGTGACCAGTGGCGTGTCTGATGGGTCGCCTAACGTTACAGAAGCGGCAGCTGCAGGAGCGGGTTGTCTGCTCAGGAGAGCATCCAGCGTCTCTTGTCTATGGCGCTTTTAACGCGCATTTCACTCGCTCCCCGAGGGCGTTTAGGCTCCTTGTGTGGGAAAATGGTCGGAAAAGCATTTGGTTTTAGTCTTCGTTTATACCCAGCCGCTCAAGTGAGCTCTTTCAGCAGTTGTGGTCGACTAAAAGCCTCAAATGCATCAGGAGAAAAATGTCGAGAACACAGTCGCGGATCTTTGGGAAGTTGTGTCCGTCCACAGGCATCTTCCCACTCCTTTCTCCTCTTCTTGTCAGTAGGAAAGCAGTGTAAACTCACATCACTCCCCTTGTTGCCTTTTGACTGGAAATTGCATCCACATGCAGCACAATGTGGCATTTCACTTAACTGTGCCCACGTAAACAAACACTAGCGTCAATAGCTATTCTACCAAGTGCAACCATTTTACGTCATCACCCCCAGAGTGCATTGCGCGCGGAAAACATGGCGTCCTACATAGGTACGTACTAAATATTATAGATTTTTTAATCAATGGCAATATTTTATGTGTTTCTAACAACATATTTTAGTACAAGAGAACAATTGTGGCTTATTAGGGCCTACAAGTCATCATAGCCGGGGTTCCTTTTAAGAAACAAGCGGATTTACACCTGCAGCGGCGCGAGCTGGACCGGGATTTTGCCGGCGGTTCGGTCCCGTTCTGTTCCTGTGCATCTAAACTGACTGTTGTGGATTAATGAGACTAAACGAGTCTGGACCAAGTCTGTTCGGGTCTGAGGAGATCCGGAGATGCGCAGACAACAAAGTGGAATCGGAATCTGTGGATGTTCGTGTGTAGCTAGCTGCTAGCCGCTAGCTACACACAGCCCACCACACGAGTCGACGCACCAGCACGTCCAAAACCGGACTTAGGGTAAATAATGTCCGCCACGCTTTTTCGCGAACATTGCCGTCACGTTTGCTTTGTGTCTAGTGCAGGAAGAAACAGTAAAAACGGGCTTTTGTCACGAAAGTTTCCAAGCAGCAAGTTAAGTTGCTGAGGAACAGGAAGTTGTGGGAGGGACGTCGGCGGATGAGTGACAGCAGCAGTGACGTGTTGGAGACAGCGACAGACATAGCAAGTTTTTGAGAGTTGAGAGATTTGTGACATATAGCGTGTTTGGAGTGTAAAGTTAGTGTGTTATATAGTGTTTAGTGTAGTGTGTTTAGTGTGTAGTGTAGTCGTTTTTTTGTGTTGTGTGTCAAAACAAGGAGGAGACTGCTGAATGTAGAACAGGCAGGAATGAGCTGAGCCCTGAGCCTGAGGCATTGCCTGCATTTAAATGTAAATAGTTACACATAACTTTGTAAATTTCAAAAACTTATGCACAAATTTGGCAAACAACAATTTATATTTGCATTATAACTAATGCAGTTGGTTCATTAAACATATTTGTGGTTTTCACAGTAAAAAATCTAACTTTTTCCTACTCTGATTTAATGTTATTTTGTTATTTTAGATCCATAGTGTTAATATAGTATGTCAAAATGAAAACATAACTGTACAGTCACACATGTGAGGTTGTGCTGAAAATAATGACACCAAGCAAGGCCAGGTAAATAGTTTTTAAGGTGAAATATAAACGTATAATAAAAAGTAGTCAAAAACAGCCAATTATATCCCTGATGTTCCACCTTCAAACCTCATTTGACCATCCATGAAAAAGCTACTTAACCTCCCACTTTTCTATAGGAATACATGCTTCCTACGGGCATTGCACTAGTATTTGTAATTCATCATGTTCTGTTTTAACGCAAATGCTCTGAAGCAAATTGAACCATATGTATGTTTGGCAGCAGAAAGTAAGTGTACCAGCTACAAACATAGAGAGATAAATTAGGAGGTAGTCACAGAAAATTCAAACATATTTTTTACTGTCTTCAAAATGTTGAAATCTGATGTTTACATAGTATTACATTGCATATACTGAAGTTCAGCACAAGACCTGCAGCAGATAGGAAAGACAGGAAAAGTCATATTATAGCAGAAATCAGTTCAGGTACTAAAGAGAAATATGAATAAAACTAAACTAAGCAATAAGTAGACAAAAATTAAGACAAAAATTATATAACAATAGGATGAATGTAGCAAAGATGCCTTTCTTACAGCAAGGTTTCACTAATATTCATCTGTATTTGCAGTAACGACAAAATGCATACGTTCAGATATTCTGAAGAAAGCCAGGAGTTGGATTAGATGGAAGAAGAAAAAAATTACAGATTAACAATAACATTCAATACAACATATATGCTTATCAAAAAGTCCTATTTGCCACATGAAGTCTCTGTAGACACAATGACAGACAATTTAATAAGGCAGCATGTCTAGAAATGTGGTCTAAAGCCATGACTCAACAAAATAAATCATACCGTTTTTAGAAGTTTTTTCAAAGTGTCTTTTTTGGATGAAAGCAGGGTTGAGGCAATAACTAAATTAAATTAGTGAGTAAAACAACGATTAAGCATAATATAACCGTTAGATGTGTGTATAGCAAAGAGATTTACAACCAAAATCCAGACGTTCAGAACTCTTAGACATGAAATTCCTTTTGCTCTCATTGGTAACTAGCAAGAAACAAGTGTAAAAATAAAGTCTAGTCTAGTCCCGTATTAATAAAATAGGATTGAACTGAAAGGCAACAGATCTGATTTAATCATAACAAAAATATATATATTTAGAGAGAAAAAAAGATGTAAACGCTGTTGTTTCATAAACAAAAAATGCTTTTCATTAAAGAGCAAAGCTTGAACAGCTAAATCATTTTTAAAGACTTCAGTTTATTTCTCCAGTCACACTGCTCAAACATGAACACTGCTCTGCTGCCTCTGGTGGAGGAACAGGGGTGGTGGAATAGTCCAGTCTGGGGCAGAGCTCTGAGGTAGACAGTGTCACAGGTCTGCAGAGGAAGCATCATTGACCCAGAGAAATTTAACGCTGGTACACTGTTTTCCAAAGAGTTTTCCAAAAGCAATCTATCACTGTCAACAGTGACGGACTGATGAGTCACTTCCTAGCATGTTCAGATGGCTTGATGACACCTACTGCAGGCTTTAAGGAGATGTGTCACAGCAACACAACAGGTTTAATACACTTTCTGCCATTTTAAATTCAGTACATTTTGGTCTTCAGCAAATGAATCAAGGCTTTAGGCAAATGCCCGTCAATTACAGCATGACTTTCTCCATAAAGACTAAAGGTAACATGTTACAATAACCATCATCAATGAACATGTATTTTACCTTAAAGTTGCAACCTTTGCAACCTTAAACCTTTACAATTATTTAATAAAGCCAAAGTTATTTAAATAACTATCAACTTGTTTAATGAGTTATTAATGTTTATTGGTGATGGTTATTATGAATTGTTACAAGACAAAAAATAAATACAATATGAATGCATAAAACAAACCTTTCACCTAAAGGTTGATGAACTGATAGTTAATGATTAAGTTGACTTAACGTGACTACTTGTGGCATAGTCAATGATTAGTCAAACACATTTGAAATAGTGAAACTATAGGTAAATGTGTATTAGCTTTTTAAAGTGAAACTCTCGCCAGAAAGCAACCAAGGCTTTATTTGTGATTGAATATGAGTCAAACCTTTGTGTAAATGCATAATTACGACAAAAGAGGCACTTTTAAGATTTATCGTACTTTCGTTTTTGGGCAAGCTAATTTTCAATGGAGTACAGGGGCACTTCTACACTAGCATCAAAATCGCTATTTTTAAAACACTAAGAAGGCTGGACACGACATGAAACTTTGCTCGTGGTATCACCAGGGTCTCTACACATGAACACGAGCACTGAGAACACTGTTTGTGTACACAGTTAGCCGGAGCATCTCCGGCGCGGCAAAAAAAATTAGCTTGCCCGAAAACGAAACTACGGTAAATCTTTAAAGTGCCTCTTTTGTCATAATTATGCTTTTACACGAAGGTTTGACTCAAATTCAATCACAAATAAAGCCTCAGTTGCTTTCTGGCGAGATTTTCACTTTAAAAAAGTGGTGAGGAAATACATAAGTACCAGTATATTGTGTATTTTTTAGTCCCTTTAAGAGGTCATCCGTTCACACAGCTGATCTGTTGCTGACACGGTGATGGCTGTTTTATGACCTGGGCTGCGTCATCTACTGGGCAAACCTCATGTAAGGAAGCATATCAGCTTTTTCTACTTTAGCCAAAAGCATTACATTATAAATTCATGTAGCAAAATGAAAGTATATGCAGAAAATGGTGGATTGTATAGAAAAATGAGCAACTTTAAAAATAAGTCTCACCACTGGTTGTTTAAAAAGAAAATACTGCTTAATGTCACTACTACTGTCAATTAATTAATTGGATATGTACACAAACGCATGTTAATATTTTTCTTATGAATCAATGTTAAGTTCATAACTGAAAACGAGTGTACTTGGGCTGGCTAAGAGTTTTTATTGTGTAAGGAACAATTTGACATTTTGGGAAATAGGCTTATTGCACCCGTGTAAAACCACAATTTGTGTTTTTACATTATTTTATTTTTGGGGGGATTATACAAATTAGGCAAAAATTCATTATCATCACACTAATGTTAGCTTGTTAGCTTTAGAGATGCTGAAAATCCAGTTTCCCCATTTCCAGTCTTGGTGCTAAGCTAAGCTAACAGGCTGCTGACAGTTGTTAAAATGGACAGATATGAGAGTGGGATCAAATTTCTCAACTAACTGTTGGCAAGGAAGTGAATAAGCATATTTCCCAAAATGTCTTACTATTCCTTTATAGATATGTCTTCAAAACTTGCCACGGAAACACTGTCAAAGTTTCTCAGGCACGTGTGTGGTTCAGTTAAAAGCAGCCTCAGCATGTTATGAACTTATATAATAATGGCCTTAAATGTGGATGTCAACTCAGGCCCTCTACACACATTATACATGAGGTCAAAATGATATAACAATGAAGGTGTCTCCTTAAAGTTCCAATTATATCAGTGTATACTGTGCTTTAGTTGTGCATTCTCTACAATTAAAACGGAATTAATTAAACGGACAGTGTGTAACTATTTAAGTAATTTATTAACTCAAATCAACGTCTTCGTTCATAAGTAAGTCCGCATTGTTGTACAATTACCTCTGCCAACGATCTGACATATCCTCCTGAGCGAAGAATTACCTATCTGAATATACATAGCACGGGTAAGCTCTACGGAGTCTGCCATGTCTTTCCGGGTGTAAAAAAACTATGGATTGCCGAGAGGGACACAAAGCACTACGTAGTAAGGCTAAACGCGATTTAGCTCAGAGCTAGCTTGACTGCGGAACTGAGAGGGAGCTCAGCGAAAGCGCTCGTCACTAACTAACATCTAACTAACTACATCTTTACCTCATTACTTGAATCAGTAGAAATACTCCACGCTGTTGGGAAAGAGTCCATATTTTGAAAATGAGTTTTTTGTCCGTCAGGGCCACCGTAGCTTCTGGAACGTCTTCAGGGCGGGAGGGGTGAGCAAAATAGTGTTGCAATGTAGAGCCTCACAGCTAGATGGTGCTAAATACTCGATATATTACACACTGTCCCTTTAACTAATAATTAATTAATTAATTAATTAATAATTTCCCTGTCTGGGATCATTATCTATCTATCTATCTATCTATCTATCTATCTATCTATCTAACACTAATCATGACCTCAAAGTGCCTCTCTGAGGAAATACTTCCTTTAAAATACTACAAACAGATTCCCCCCAATATTTACAAGTTGGCATGTTTAAAGATGGTGTTACAGGGAGAATTCTGTCCAAGCGGACACTGGGGAAAATAGAGATGGCGGGTTCAAGAGTAAAGACCACCTTGCTTTGCACTGATGCAAAACAAGGATACCGATTGAGGCTAAATCAAGATTGTTTCCCTATACATATGATAGTGTTAAAAACTGATTGTAAAGAATGATGTAAGTTCACCTTTCCCTTAAGAATGCCATCTGAAAGTGTTTGGTTTCTGTAAAGTCACTGGCGAACACTGAATCAACAGCTATTGTGCTGCAGTTATAGTAAATACAGATAGCTTTCTTTCCCTTGTGACTAATATAAAATGTGCAGTTTTCTCCATTTTCAGTTAAAACTTCAAGTTTTGCCTGCTGCAAGATTAGTTCAGTCTAACTGAATCAATCTAATGCATAGTTCTTCAGGATCACATTCATCTATGACTCTATCTGATATGTTTCATCGCTTTGGCATTTTCAGACATTCTCACACAGAAGGCAGTCAATACAATCTTGGCTAAAAACACAAATACTGTATCTCAGTATTCAGCAGTCTCAGTCTGACCCCCATGTGTCTCTCGTTCAGTCTGTTCAGCGGGGCTCTTAGAGGACAGATTCTCCAGTTTTGCATTGTGCGTCTCCCTGAGCCTTCTCATGCTCTATCATCTTCTGACTCACTTCCTGATCCCTGCTCAGAGCCTCTTCCTTCTGCCTCTTCTTGCGCCTGCCCTCCACCCAGGGTATCAGGCAAAGCACAGCTCCTCCTATGATCGGGGGGATGCCTGCTAGGTAGAAGGCCACGTCGTAGTTGCCCAGTCTGTCCCTCAGGAAACCTGTAACCGGGGGGGGGGGGGTCAGATAAAGGTAGATACACATAAATAATTTTTCTGCAACAACAGAAACAACTACTTCGTGACATATTCAGGTCAGGTTATCAGTTGTTTTGGGGCGTGAGGCTTTGACATGCTGATCATGTCGACTGGGGGTAGAACCATTTCACACATGCTGACAGTAAACATGAAACTAAATGTGCTCCCATTGAGTACAGTAAACGTGCACCCAGTGGGAGCTGATGGGAGAGGGCCTCCACTCTGGTGTTCATGTCTATGCTTACACCTCTCATACAAAGCTTTGGCAAGCACTAAGGTAACCTGTAGTAACCGCAAAGAGTTGACAATAACCTGCTTTCTTAAAAGGAACCCCGGCTATGAAGACTTGTAGTTCTTAAAAGATAAATGTTAGTATCAGTTATAATAAAGCGATATAAAAAACCTTCTTGATGTCTTCGTTTTTTATAAAATTTGTAAAAATAGTTTAACTCGTAGGTCGCCATTGTTGTTAACGTCGCAATGCACTCTAGGTAGTGTCGTCATAAAGTTGCACTGGCGGGCTTCGGGACCCTGTTCTGACTGTTCAGCGACATAAACATGTCATCTGTTCAGCCTTTTCAATTTGAACCCGAGCGAAACATTAATGAGGACAGCACTGACAATGTTTCACAAAACGAGCATCAAAATGAAGAGCAAGAAAGACGGGATGAGGTGAGAGTGGGACAAAACCGGTGGTGTATGTGCGGCAACTGCGTCTCCATGGTAACCGAGAGGGAGAGTGTTGTCAAGAGCTCCAATTTTTGTCAGTAGATGTTCACGGTAAGCTATTGTGTGATCAAACTTATTCCAATATCAATAACTTTGGAGATTATTAGCATCCAGAGCTGTCGTGTGCTTTATAGATAATGAGGATGTATGCTCAGGAGAGCATCCAGCGTCTCTTGTCTATGGCGCTTTTTAACACGCATTCCACTCGCTCCCCGAGGGTGTTTAGGCTCCTTATGTGGGAAAATTGTCGGAAAAGCATTTGGTTTTAGTCTTCGTTTGTACCCAGCCGCTCCGGTGAGCTCTTTCAGCAGTCATGGTCGACAAAAAGCCTCAAATGCATCAGGAGAACAATGTCGAGAACACAGCCGTGGATCTTTAGGAAGTTGTGTACGTCCACAGGCATCTACCCACTCCTTTCTCCTCTTCTTGTCAGTAGGAAAGCAGTGTAAACTCACATCACTCCCTTTGTTGCCTTTTGATTGGAAATTGCATCCCAAAGCAGCACAATGTGGCATTTTCCTTTATAATTACTTGTGCACGTAAACACTAGCGTCAATACCACTATACGTCATCGCCCCCGGAGTGCATTGCGCGCGGAAAACATCCGTCCTACGTAGGTCAAAATATGTACTAAATATTATAGATTTTTAAATCATTGGCAATATTTTGTGTGTTTCTAACAACATATTTTAGTACAAGAGAACAATTGTGGCTTATTAGGGCCTACAAGTCTTCATAGCCGGGGTTCCTTTTAAAGGATGACGTCACCCATTTTTACACATTCAAGTGTGTTTACAGGTTTTGGCTGGTGGCTAAGTTGCATTGTGGGTAATGTAGGCACCAGGTTTCAAAGGTGCACAATGTATTTTTGAGAAATAAATTGTAATCAGAGGAGAAAGATCTTATTTATTTATTTGTGCCTAAACAAACTATAAAAACAAACAAACAACACATTTAGATCATGTGTTTTTAAGTTGCCCATAATGAGCCCCACAGTGTTACTGTGCAATGCAAGACCATTGGACTGTTTTTCAAATCATGGCGCCCACAGCATTACCCACAATGTAACTTCGCCACAGAGTGACATCACTGGAAGCAAAGTTTTGGACCCCTGCTCTAAGGCAGTGTCCACTAGTGGTGTCAACAATAATCGATTCGGCAATGCATTGCAATGCGGGGCATGCCCGATTCAGCATCGATGCGGCAACGTGCCATAATCGATTATGTCACTGTTTATTTTCTGGCCTTGAGTGGACAATAAAGTTGTAAAGTTTCAACTGTTGTTCAATATCTGACTGCTTGTATTGCCTCATGACAGATGAAAAATTTGCCTTGATGTGTGCAGTAGAATTTTGATGCATTGCAATGCATCGTAGAATCGAACTGAATCGAATCGAATCGAATCGTGAGGGCAGTGCCAATGCACACCCCTAGTGTCCACAGGGGCCCACAGCACAGTTGATACTGACCTGCTGCATGTTAACATGGATTTCACAGTAACCAGGTTACTATGGCTCATGTAAATGTCACCAGGCTGCATAACTCCTAATAACACAGTCATTCTTGTAAGTGTGTGAGCATTTCTGGAGAGAGTCACTGGGGTAGCTCTAGTCCTGTCTGCAAGTATTCAGCTGATAAAGTTTCCCTGAGCAACAGCAACCTCTGTAGCTGACCCTGCCTTTTCTGTAGGGGTAAAGTTTAATAACAAGCACACAGACAGACAATCTCTATCAAAGAAAAATGACAGCCTTGTCTTATAGACACTCTGCATGATGCTCACATGAGCTGATGTGCACGTTATTGACTGATTTATATCAAGGGATGTAATCCTACAAAGAGCAGCTTTAGTCAGTTGCATTCCAGCGTTGAAGAGGTTAATCATTCCCATGCGATCTGCACCGCTTTGTTTAGTAACTACAAGGTCCCAAAGCAAACAGTAGGTGGTGCAAAAGACCTATGAGTAACAAGAGGACTTTTATCTCAGGACAGCCATTACAGCATGAGAGGGCAAAGTATAATCAGTATATTCATAAAATTTGTCATTTTGTTTTTGAGACCTTTGAAAACAAATACCAGGGAATAATAGTCATCTTCTATTAACATAGGATATTTGAAAATATTAGATCTCATAAATGTATTGCTTGAGCAAAAATGGGAAAAGAAGTTAAAAACTGTTAAAAAGAGAAGACATTGGACATTGCAAATTATTAAACAGACTCACGATAATTATGGACAGATTTTTACTACAAAGACACATACGTGATTTATTCATGATAAGATGGACAATATTTATAATGTATTCATAAGAAAAATGTAAATGACAGCTGGTTTGCCTTCTCTACCATTTCCATTTGAGTATTGTTAAGAACATCAACATTTTCTGGTAGTGCTTTCAATGACTGTGATGTAGATGTGAAAGGTGGTGTTCTTTCTGAATTCTATGTTAAGTATCTGTTGATCACAGCAGGGGAAGATTGTTTTCTGTTCTGCCTCCACAGAGAGGTCAGAGGTCTACGGAAGAGTATTAGGGCCAGGGGTGAGAAAAAAAAAATAAAAAATTATTTTCAATATGCACTTCAAGAAAAAAGTTGAAATGTCGAGTATAAAGGCCAAAGAGAGGAACATCTGGAGCTGGAAACTAGCGGTCACATTCTATCATGACCACTAATAAATGCCAAATTTATAGTTTAATTAACTATATACAGACCTAGCTAACTGTTGACAGATAACTTTTAACAGACAATTGAATGCTTTATAAACTATTTATTAGGTAATTGTTAAGGTTTATAAAAATCACAGCAACTTTACAATAAATAATGTCTTAATAAATGGTTTGCGAAGCATTTCACTTTTTGTTAAAGTGAAACTCTCGCCAAAATGCAACCTGGGGTCTTTTTGTGAATGTACCCGAGTCTCTAACCTTTTTTCGCTTTCGGGTCAAACTCATTTTCAATGGGAATGCTAGGGGCACTTTTACGATAGCATAAAAATCTCTATTTTTAAAACCCTAAGAAGGCTCGACACAACATGAAACTTTGCTCGTAGTATCACCAGGGTCTCTACACATGAACTCGAGCATTAAGAACATTGTTCTCACGTTGTCGTTCTCAGTTGTTTTTCCGTTCACCGCCGTCCTGCCAGTCGAAAATCTCCAGACGCAACGTAACATGGATGATTCTGACCCGAAGACGAAAATACAGTAAATCTTAAAAATGCCTCTTTCGACGTAATTATGCTTTTAAGCGAACGTTTGACTTGGATACATTCACAAAAGGACCCCAGGTTGCATTTTGGCGAGAGTTTCACTTTAACAGTGAAATAACTATTAACTATTGTTTAAGTGAATGTAAATGTACTATTTATTAATGATAGTTATTATAAAGCGTTTCCCCATGCTTAATTCAAATTTCAACATCGACAAGATCACATATATCTGTGACTTATTAACAGCATTAACACATTATTGAGACTGCTCTTGTATTACCTGCGATGGGGGGTCCCACAGTCATGGGCACGGACATCAGACCCAGCAAGAAGCCGATAGCCTGGGACACGTCTTCAGCCCCGACCAGCTCAAATGCAATAGGGGCCATGATGCAGATGAAGCAGCCGTCAAACAGCCCCATGAGCAGGCACACAGCGATCAGCCCTCCAAAGATGTGGCACAGTGGGATCATCATGGACATCAGACCGATGACAAAGAAGGAAGTCACCTAAAAGGACAAGAGGTAGGAGTGTACCTGTTTATTTTATGGTTTATTAATCTTAACGTTGCCATTTTCTTAGTCTTCTTATCAGCGTACAGTTCCCTGTACGTTTAGGTTGTAATGATGAGTTTTAATATCACACGACCGTCGCGTGATTGTCTAACTGCTGTTTCAGAGTTTTCAGCGCTCACAGTAAATAGAGGAAATCCAACCGCAATCACATGTACTCAATAATGATGTCTGTGTGTGCGTTTTAAATGACCTGGTCCCTTATTATTAAATTAATAGCAAGGGTCTTTAGGGTAATACCAGAAATACTTGTTTTTGTCTCAGCCTGCTGGAGAAGCATGTCCCTGTCCGTATGTGATTGTCAGCAGCTGGAAGGCTGCCAGAGAGACGGTTTACAGCTATCGAACAAGAGATAGTCGCGTATGTGTCATTGGCAGAAACGTTACTTTAAGTGGTATAGAAAAGTGGGAACCACTCCAGCATCTAACCTGTAACTATATACAGGATATACAGGATATTGCTGTCAAAGTTTTTACATGGATTGTTTCAAGAAAATCCATGACATGAAATAGGAGGGCATAGGTAGCTACCATTATGAAACCAAAATATATGAAGTGTACATCTTTTCTCTTCTGGTGTCAGATTTTTTCTCAAAGGAGAAAAGAGGATAAGTGTTTTACAGAGGAGACATGTTTGATCCTATAGCAGACAAAAAGGTTCCATTAGCATAAATTGGTGACTATAAGCAAAGAGCCTTCAAAGGGCTTTGAAATATGGTCATAACCAAGTATAGTTCAACCAGTGAAAGTTGGAAAGTACAGAGGGGACAAATAATTACCCTTTAAGTCCTTACACTTTGAGGCCAGGCACTAACCTGCAGGTAGACCTTGTTGACTCCATTCACATAGTCTGCTACCCTGCCAAAGATGAGACGGCCCACGCCAGATGTGATGCCAATACACATGAGCAGAACTTCCTTACTGGCATTTGGTCCAAAACGCTCCTCCACATGCTTCATCTGTTAAGCATAAAGGAAAATGATAAACACAGCTGTCTCATGGCTCTAATCCAGTGTAATACCATGGAGAATAGAACTTAAAAATGCAGAGGAGGAGATGGAAAATACAACTGCAGTGGTGGAAGCTTCATTTATTCATGATTACAAAAGCGACTTGAAAACAAATTATGTACGTACAAAATTACAACAAGATTGACACACAGACACACTAAGAGGGTTCATAGTTCCAGCAACTAGTCTACCACTGAGGAACCTGAGAAAGCTTCACATTTTTGCAAAATCCTTTTACAATACTAAAACAGAGCTAGAGGTCACTGTTAGTGGACTGTAACCTGGAGAAAGTTTGAGGTAGAGCACAAGGCACACAAGACGGTATTCAACAAAAGAGTGGATACTGCAGAGCTTAATTGCAAGGAGAATAGTTTCTCTAAAGTAAATAGTCAGTGGGCCAATATAAATCCTTGTGGGACACCTTTATCAGTCATCTGCACTTGACTTGAAATCTTCTGCAACAACAGTATCAACTCAAACCACAAGAACAGAATTTGAACAAGCTGTAATCAGAATCATAAAAAACAGTGATGTCACTCGTGGCTCAGTTGCATTGTCAGTAAGTTAGAGTTAAAAGTTAAAATTGGAGTCAATCTATCATATTACATGCAGCTTCCTCTGGAGGCCCAAAAAGCTTTATACTACTTTTTTCAGCAGTAAACTCTAGGGCCTGGAAACACACTTTAATGTTTGTGTAAAATTGGTGTAGTTACCCTTTAAATAAAAGACAGTGACAGCAAAAAATTAGATTTTTCCTGCTTAGGATCTGACACTTCACTCACGAGGAATCCACAGTGTTCTGCACACTTTTTGCAGAAATCTGGTTGTAATCGTGTGATAGGTTTTGATGTGTCTGGCAATGTTGTAGCCAACCGAGCAATCTAGGAAGGCCGCAGCAGTCCTACTCAAAGGCTCTGTCTGTCTGCTGACTCAAACCCTCCTCATCACTCCCTCCACCCATCCTACAGGTCACACATCCATCAGCAACGACCTCTGGATGACTTATTGTCTTTGTCACTATACCACAACACCATTCTCTGTGGTCACGAGTATCCTGCTCAGAGGGAATCCCGCATCCTAGAAGCATCCTAACAACTGGGGCCTTACAGTTTTTTCCGATTGCTAAAACACAATTTTGCAAACTAGTGTGGTTTTATCAAAATATTTAACATAATTCACAAAACCACACACCCAAACTGCAAAATATCTCATATATCCTGCAAAATGAAGCACTGCAACCAAAACCACATGTAGCATTATCAAAATCAAACTGTTGCACCAGATGTCACACACTTCATTCATATTACAGATTTTTGTCTAACGAACTACACACTGTTGGACTGAATGAAAAGCACTCTCATCTTTAGCTTTGCCATAATACTGACATAGTTCAAACTGTAGAAAATTCTTCAGATTGTTCACATGCACAGAGATATTTGCAGATACTCACACATGCTATTGAAACATTTATTTTTTTATTTTTCACCAAACAAGTCAGTGCAACATATGCACAGCAGATATATTCACAGTGGACTGAACAAAAATATGCTCACAAACAGTAAACTGAAACAGAAAATTGGAGAAAAGAAATGTGTCAATGCAAGAGGCTGCTCTCTCTGTCAGCCTCGCAGTGTCAGCCCATGGTTGATGATATGATCAAGATTGCTGTGATTTCATTTGAAAGTTGTTACCAGCTCTACCTCTCACTCTTCCTCCCCCACTCATTCTCACCCTCCCTCCTCCTCTTCCTCTCACGTGGTATTTTAGTGCTTACTTCCTGATTGAAGTGGTAACAATTACGGTAACAATTGTTTGGCAGGTGGCAAATATAGTGGCCAATGAGCTCATGTAGTGTAATTTTGAATGGCAGTGTTTTGAAATGGCAACATGTGACTTTATGCATTCAGTGCATTTAAAATGTGCCATTTTGAAATGTGTTTAAAGTTTTGGAGACTTGAGAAGAGATTTTGCTCTCTGTGTGTCAGTTTAAATATTTGTGCTATGCATGTCATTTTAGTGTGTTAGCAACTGGAAAAAACTGTAATGTGTGTGTGTGTGTGTGTGTGTGTGTGTGTGTGTGTGTGTGTGTGTGTGATTTCATGCCATCAGCAGAGTAACTGACACCCACCCCAACAGAGGCTGACTCCAAGGGAGGATATTTTCAGAGACACACCAGATGTGACTGGTATTCTCCCAGCTGGAGGTCTGTTTGAGACATTCATATGATACATTTACTCCTCCCTCTTAGCTTATCATTACCCTCGACAGGCATAAAGAAGTGAGTAGGTGACATAGAACACAAACATAGAACATACAGCATACAGTTATTTATACATAAATACGTAGTGCAGTTTTCAAATTTGCTTTGGGGTGAATATAAACAACACCAACAACATGGTAATGATAATATGGTTGCCATCTTTACATTAAAAGTTCAACATCTGGGATGCTGTCCTTCAACTTTGACTGCATTTGACCACCATGCATCAGTGATGTAAACATCTCTGATTTCCTGTTCCTTGGCCAGTTTGAGACCCATCAGTTCATGTAATTTCCCCGTGACCATTAGCCAGAGACAGCCTCAAATCCAAGGTGGATTAGCAAGGATTCAATCCCAGATATTCCAATCCATTAATAATCAGAATAGTAGGCCAATCAGAATAAAAATTGAACAACTCCAATCAGAAGAGACTGATCCGTACCGGCCCAATCTGAATGAATTTTCAATCGTTGGCAAAACAGAACTGGTCTGTAGCCGATACAACTTCTTTGCTGGGGGATCCTTAACGATTCAACAATTGTGGTTGAAAGGCTGAAAACAACAAGGTATCAGACAAATGTTTGAAAAGATTAAGTATTCACCAAATCAAAAAAGCAAAACTTGCTCCAGGGACACAATGTGGATCGATCTTGAAAGTTCGGTTAAAGTGAAACTCTCGCCAAAATGCAACCTAGGCTTTTTTTGTGAATGTATATGAATCAAATGTTCATGTAAAAGCATAATTACAATGAAAGAGGCACTTTAAAGACTGACCGTATTTTTGTTTTCGACTCAAACTCATTTTCAATGGGATTGCATGGGGCACTTTTACGCTAGCATCAAAATCGCTATTTATGAAACACTAAGAAGGCTCGACACAACATGAAACTTTGCTCGTAGTATCACCAGGGTCTCTACACTTAGCTCAACTGAACCACAAACACTCTACCCAGACGTGCCGATCCCCGAGTACTGGGGGCTGCCATGACAACGGCTCGAGGAAGAAGCGACTGCTAACGTGAGTTGTTCAAAAACTTTCTTTTTAGTAAACTCTGTGTACACAAACAATGTTCTCAATGCTCGTGTTCATGTGTAGAGACCCTGGTGATACTATGAGCAAAGTTTCATGTTGTGTCGAGCCTTCTTAAAAAAAAAATAGCGATTTTTATGCTATCGTAAAAGTGCCCCAGGCACTCCCATTGAAAATGAGTTTGAGCCGAAAACAAAAATACAGTAAATCTTAAAAGTGCCTCTTTCATTGTAATGCTTTTGCACGAACGTTTGACTCATAGACACTCACAAAAAAAGCCTAGGTTGCATTTTGGCGAGAGTTTCACTTAAGTTGTACAAAATAACCCTAACCCTTCTTTGTTATATGTTCAGCAGATTAGACCACCTTGCAGTAGAGCGTGACCAATATATCAGGTGGCCAATATCCAGTCACAGGAAATAATAAATGAATAAGAAACGTTGTTTGTATTTTTTCTATGTTTAAGGCTCCTGACCTCGGGGAAATGGGAATGGTCTGCTGTGTTACTTCTGCCCTTTTTTACGGAATACTCCAGTTGAATTCAACATAACATGTGTTTTATGCTCCAGAACTTCAAGGCATTACTTAATGCTCTTCACACTAACTCTCCTAATGTTTTGTGCATATGTGAAATGTATTGCTTTCCTTTATCTTCCTGCATTTTCTTGGGAAGGAGATGGATGTTTTTTTATTTGTAGGAATCTACTGTGGTGCTATGTGTAAATGATATAACTGCATCAGTCAGCCACAGTGGTGGCTCATGTTGCCAAGAAGCAAGATAATGCAACAGATGAGGAATACACACACAGTAGAGACACCACATACCTACTTCCCCTTGATAGGATTTGTTTGGTCATGTCTATCACACAGAGTCTCTCTGCTGTGATGTCACACAGTCAGATTAGTGAACAGACATGTGGAGGGAATCTATAATCCCTCTGTCATGATGACCAGCTGGGTAAACACTGCTGGATGTTTTATGCAGACACTAGAAGGCATTCCCTATTGAACTCTGACTCCTTCACACACTGCATCAGTTATGTCTGTTATGTATTCGAGGCCTCCTGCGAGGTGGCAGGATGGTGCTGTGTCGCTTGTTTGCTCATTACAAATAAAAAAACAGAGCGCAACTTTACTCCTCCTCTGTCTTTAAGCAGATTAAATGATCCTGTAGATTCAGCAACAGTTATCTTGCTTCACTCCTGTATCAGCCTGTATCATGCTAAAGTTTATCCTGGAGCTTTGGTATTTATAAGCTTTGGCTTTTGGCTTTGGCATTTAAACATAATCTAATCAATCCTTGCTAACGGTCCGTCTCCAGTCTCCAAACACTGCTAAACCCTATCTTTCATTCCTACATTACTGCCAATTATAATATGTGATGCAATTTTCCACCAACCTCTTATGTGACTGGCCAAAATATGGAAAAACCATCTAAATAGTTATTTGTGGGAAAGGTAATTACATGATAAATAGATTGATGGAGAAGTTTTGCTTATAACAGCAGCATAAACATGTAGCAGAGATTGCATCGGGTTGTTTAGACTGTGTACTTTTTGAGGGTGTGTTTGTGTCTTCGATCACTTTCAGGAACACAAGCTCACTTTCGTGTGATGCAGTTGTGAACCTGGCAGGTGGCCTTGTGGCAGAACCCAAAAAAATAATAACACACACTCACACAAGCACAATTACACATCAGTTCCATGTTGGCAGAGCTGTTTAACCTCTAGCTGCTATTTAGCTCTAACTTTCTTAGATCTAACCTGTGCACCTCTATTACGCTCCTTCATTTCCTTTATTTCCCGCAATGAATTTGAGCAACAGAACTTTTTGCATCCAGCATGATTGATTTCATTTATGTTAAGATGGGATGATGAGGAGCAACTGTGATGTCACATGAGGGCTAGAGAGCATTTAGATCTAAAAACCTCTCACTCAAACAGCAACATGTCTTGTGGCTGCAATTCCTATTTAGGAATCATAATGACAATTCTAAAAGGAAGAGGAAGATTTCTGATAAATAATTCATTTGTTTGGCTGTCACTTGATGGACACTTTAAAACTTGGTGTTTTAGATTGCTTAATTCTCTGCTATTAATTAATTAGGCTAGTGATATTTGATATTTTTCCAGTTTTCAACCAATCCCATGAAAAGACCGAATCCAACAATCAGTCCCTTCTGCTTTTTTGGGACTGGGTCACAGTGGCAGCTAGGAAGGGTATTTCAGAATTCCCTCTTCCCAGCAACGCTTTCCAGCTGCCCCTGTGGATCCCAGGAAGTCTGCTCTTGGGTCTCCTCCCAGTTGGATGTGCCTGGAAAGCCTCCAGTGGAAGGGTCCCAGGAGCCATCCTTAGCTGGTTCTTTTTTTTTTTTTTTAAACTTAAATTTTTACTGAGTTTTCACATGTTTATAGGCAAAGACAATACAGCAACAAGGTACAAGTTAGAGTAACAATAATAATAACACTAACAAACTGTCTGGAGATGCTACTGTTCAGTCCACTATTCCATTTTGCATTTGTTCAATTGGTGTCATGTCTCATATAAATGTTCCATTTTTCAAATTTTTTTTCAAATTCATTCTCTTTGAGTCTCACTAGGTATGTCAATTTTTCCATAACAAGGATTTCCTGGACAATTTCCAGCCACTGCTCCTGGTTTGGAGTGTTCACATTGAGCCAGTTCCCTGTGACCGCTTTCTTGCTTGCTGCGAGTAATACTTTAGTCAAGTACAGATCCTCTTTCGTTACAACCTTCTCAATATTCCCAAGATACATCACTGAAGAAGTGTTTGGGATTTCATATCCCAAGACATTTTTTACAACTAAGTTAACATTTTGCCAGTATATCCTAATTTTGATACAATTCCAGAAGATGTGTGCATGATCTGCCTCAACGCTCCCACATAATCTCCAGCAGTCTTGTTGTATAGCGAGTTGCCTAGATTTTATCTTTGGTGTTATAAAATAGCGAGTTAGGTTTTTCCAGCAGAGCTCCCTCCATATTAATGAATTTGTTGATGTACATTGTGTCTCACACATGTGGTACCATTCCTCCTCTTGTATTTGGATTTTTAGTTCTGCTTCCCATTTTGCTTGTATATAAAGTGTTGATTCTTTCCTGTTCTCACCCAAAGCTTGATAGAAAGCAGAAATGGGCCGAGACCCCTTCTGTTTGTATGAATCGATAATAAGTCCAATCACCTTATTAATTGTTTCATTTGACCTTATCTCTTTTGTGAAATAATCTCTCAACTGCAAGTATCTATAAAAGTCTTTGTTTTCGAGGCTGTACTTTGTCTTTAGATCTTGAAAACTTAGAAACTGTCCACCTTCAGATACTGTACATATTGCTGTCACACCTTTTTGTGCCCATTCTTTGAATGCTGGATCGTACGTCCCTGGCTTAAACTTTAAATCATACGCAAACCACCTCAGAGCGCATATATCCCTCTTAAGTTTGTATTTTCTTACAACAGTGCTCCATATTTCAAGTGTAAATGCTACTATTGGGTTCATAGCATGTCTCAAAGCACCTATCAAATGTTTATCGCCCACCAATATCTGGGTTTGAAAGCCCTGTACTTTCTATTTCTTTCCATTTAGACTCATAGTCAGGTCTACACCAACAGGCTAAATACCTAAGTTGAGCTGCATAAAAATATTCTGTAAGGTTAGGCAAAGCCATCCCCCCCTTGCTTTTAGGTAGTTGAAGTGTCGTGAATTTTATTCTTGGTTTTTTACTATTCCAAATGAATCTAGAAATCATCTTGTCCCAGGCTATAAATTTGTTTTGGGGGATATTAATTGGTAGAGCTTGAAATAAATATAACATTTTAGGTAAAATATTCATTTTGACTGTCCGTATTCTAGCACTAAAGTCTAATGGGAGGGTAGAGCACCTTTCAAAGTCTTTTTGGATGTTTTTTTCAATTTCACTATAATTGTTTTCAAACATGTCGTGAAGTGTTTTACTCAGAGTTACACCGAGATACTTCATTGTTTTAGAATTCCATTTCAAATTATATGCATCTCTTATTTGTCGGGATGGAGAATAATTTAACGAGAGAATTTGTGTTTTTGATATATTCAGTTTATATCCTGAATAGTATTCATACTTTCCCAGAAGAGACATTAGGTGTGGGAAACATATATCTGGTTGTTCAAGAAAAATAATGACATCGTCCACGAAAAGGCCGATGATATGCTCAGTCCCTCCTACAGTGACACCCTGCAGTTCCCCACTCTGCCTTATTGCCAATTGGTGTCAATTGGTGTCTCTTTTCTATATCTGTCCTGAGTATCTCATTTATTTCTTCTCTTGTCTTCTTTATTTGTTGTAATATGGACTGATTTTCTGTATTCTTATGTTTCTTTTCCAGTTCTTGTAGTCTTTCTACTTTGTGCTTATATATAGCTAGCCAAGCCCTTTTTTGTGAAGTTGTCAAAGCGATTACTTTACCCCGAATGACTGCCTTCATACCGTCCCACAAAATTGCAGGGTTTACTTCCCCGTTATCGTTCTCTTCTATATACCTTTTTATTTCTTCTCTTATCTGTTCCACAGCTGGTTCTTTTCAATGCAAAGGAGCAGGCTCTCTATTCCGAGCCCTACCCACTGATCATGCCCTTAGGTGAGCGTTGGAACACAGATTGACTGGTAAATTGAAAGCTTTGCCTTCTGACTTAGCTCCTTGTTCACCACAACACTGGGGTACATCATCCTGCCACTGCACAAATCCACCTGTCCATCTCACACTCTTCAGATTCACACTCATTTATCATGCTGAGATACTTGAACTCCTTCACTTGGGGCAGCAACTCACTTCCTGCCTGGAGGTGGAAATCCACTGTTTTCCAGCAGAGAATCATTGCCTCAAACTTGGAGGTGCTGACTCTCATCCCAGCAAACCATCCCAGTCCAGTTGAACCGAACCTGACAGTGTAAACACACCAACAGAGCACCTTGAATACCATAAACTCATAAATCAACACCAACTCAAAACATGTATGACTCTCACTTTGGTTAAACAATTTGGGTAGATTGAAAACTTCACCATGCTTTCAATCCCAAATTCTCCCATGTGACCCCCCTCCTCAGTGACCTCCACTGGCTTCTTGTTGCTGCTTGCATCCGATTCAAGACAGTGGTACTGGCCTTCAAGGCCGTCAATGGAACTGCACCTGTCTACCTCCAAACACTGGTCAGACCACATGCTCCAGAGCGAGCACTTCAGTCCACTACATCCAAACAAAGGTCACTCAGCGAAGTCACGACTCTTCTCTGTTCTGGCACCTCAGTGGTGGAACAAACTCAGAGTCAATAGCCACCTTCCGCAAAAGACTCTAGACTCACTTGTTCAGACTTCACCTCGACCCTGCACAGCATGACTCCCTATTAGTGCTGTATATAGCCTATAGCTGCTGGAATTAACATACTCCGTTAAGGTAAACACAGGGAAAGGAAAAAATAAAGTACAAAAAGGAGCATCACCAATTAACTCTTTAACAGTGTGTTTTAGGGTAAATCCCTTTCAGAGCCTCACTGAGCCCACACCAGCATTCATTCTCTCTGCTCTCTCTCTTTAATGGTCATAAAACATCCAGCACCACTTCCGCCCACACAACACAGCCCTGCAGGTGCTCCTCATTAAACAATCTGAAACAAGCTCATTATCAAAGTAGAGGCAGATTTCGACAGCAACGTATGCTGTATGGGGACGACATGCATTACACGTCTGGCTCATAAAATCACACCTTAGAGAGGAAATTCTAATTCTGTTACGGACAATACAGTACTACCAACACTACCACACCTTTTATCAATTCACTTACAGAGCAAACACAGCCATAACGGAAAGGCTAACATCTTATCTGATATCAGGAATACTTGGAAAAGTGTGTGCGTGAACTTGCAAGTGTGAGTGAGTGTGCCAAACTACCTACATTGGACTTTAGTCTTTTACAAACTTCAGATACGTGCTGCTTGATTTGGAAAGAGGAAAAACACACACCGAACCGTAGCAGTGACTCTAAGGCCAAAACACTTACTCATGCACACAAACACACCAGAGAAAGCTGAACAATGTGCTGTTTGACCCATGTTTTTTCCTATTTCTTTCCATACAGGGTCACAAGGGTGGGGTTTGACCTAAAATGCAGGGAGGGGGGCTCTGTGTCTAGGGAAGGACGGGTGCTGGGGCTATACGGCCAGAGGTGGGTCTGAGACTGCAGGCCGGCCCCTGCAGTGTCCCAGTCTGAGTAGCAGACACAGGAGAAGTGTTGGGAAAACACAGGCTGGGATTCCCGGGACAGGCTCATCTCCCTCAAATAACAGAGCCATCGTGTCCAAATAAACAGTCACCTCTTGAGTCCATCCAACACATCCAGGCTCTGCTCTCCAGCCCTCTCAAGAAGATGTTTTCTACAAAATCATATTTTCCCATCTCATCGCAGAAAAAAAAGGGAGATGTGAAAGTGACACCTGTTTACAAAACTGTGTCCTGACTGAAATGTGAGCTGAGTGTTCCTGTCATATTTGGTTATATTAGTGTTATATACTACACAGCACAGTATCTCACACGGTAACATGCTGCTGTGAGAGAACTACAAAGCTGCTGTGACGTACAATATGTGGAATGCAGTCACCTCAACAGCTGCAGAATTTAGTACATGAACAATATAACTCAGTATAAGAGTCTGAAGTATATTACATTGAGATGTGAACCGATAATCACTACTGGGTCAACAGTTCCTACTACGACTTTTAACAGGTTGGTGCAATAACTTGCCTCAATAGGTATCCAGCCATCCAAATGTTATACTGTATGTGAAAAACTACAACCTGATATAAAGGACACTATGTCTGACCAGATGTGATTTTTAAAATAGAAACATTGTAGTGTAAGAGTTTGAAAAAAAGGCAAAAGCCAGCAAATTTTACATCGTTATGAAAAGAAGAGTGACAGAAAGTGTCTCAAAAATATAACCAATAAGAACAGTTTTAGTATTGTGAGTGACTGTCCATTTCTACAAAACACTAATAATTGTCGTCATCAAAGATCCAAAAATAATATCAGCAAGGTATTCTTTAGGTGTGTTCTATCTACAGCATATTTAAATAAAAAAAACAAACATGCTGTAGCGTTCCTTATATAAAAGATTTGAAGGTCTCAATAATGCCTTGATACTATCATGGCTAACTGCTTGGAATATTCTGGCTGGGGTCTAGACTTCCAGTACTCTCAGCTTTCACATGAAGAAAACTCACATTGGTGTATATTTTCTGATAGCTGTGTTGTTGAAGCTCCCTAGTTGACCTTTCACCCTTATCCCTCACTCGTGCCAACATACACATTGAAAGCATGGAATTTGAATACTTGGAAATTACACCATGGAATTCCTCTGTTGGCATTTACATGTTGCAATTCATCATCAGACTGACCTTTGGCCAAAAGACTGAGATGATGATACCCAGCAAAACAAACAAGACATAAAAATGTGTTGGTATGTGTGCAAATAAATGAAGAAATAGGTAGAAAAAGAAACTTACCAGGTGAACATAAGGCACAAAGTAGCCATAGAGGGCTGCAGGGATACCAAAGGCCCAAATGCGATATCCCAAAGACTTCCAGATATTGATGTTGAAGATCCGATTCATGGGCGGGCAATGGCTGCCTGTGCTGGTGTTTGAGGATTTGACTGGCAGCAGGGGCTTGTAGGTGAAGCCGGCCAGCATCAGCACGAACATAAGGATGCAGAGGACGCGCATGGTGTTCTGGAGGCCCACTTTTTCCAGAAGGCCTGACAGCAAAAAGGGCAGGGTGATGGTGAAGAAACTGCTGCCAGCAGTCACGATGCCATTCACCAGGCCAAGGCGTTTCTTGAAGTAGTGGCCCAGGATGACCAGGCTGGGCTGGTAGGCAAAGGAGCAGCCGCAGGCAAACACTATGCCATAGGTGAAGTACATGGGACCCAGGGACCTGTGAGGAGATATAACAACAAGTAACACTTTATCATTAAAAACATTCATTTATGGTAAATCTATAGTTAGTTAAAATTGAGTTCAAAGATTTTTCACTCTTAATAAACTTTGAAATGCTTTATAAATCATTTATCAAGCAATTGCTTATTGGAACGTTGCAACTGACATTCATAATAATAATAATAATAATAACAATAATAATAATTAATTGTTAATAAAGCTGTTTGTTAACAGTGAATTAACTATTAACTACTGTTTTTTAAAAACATTCTAAAGGTCACTAGAAACCCATGTGAGCTGTTTGTATAGGGCTCATTTTGCAGCATTTTTGCTACAGGGCAGCTCCATCAACCAGATAACTCCAACAAGATTAGGAAAGTAAGAACTATGGGTGTGCCTTGCAATTTAATTTATTCATTATCTACACATTCAAAGGCTGTAAAAAATAATTATCCAACAGGAATAATAGAGTTGTTGAACGCTATTGAAAATAAATGTTTTAAAATGTGGTGTGATTGAGGGTCATCCCCTCCCAAACTGAAGTTGTGCTGCCTACTTATCCACCAACAACTTAAATTAAGCTGTTCAGTGCCGGCAGCAGTGGTCATAAGAGGTGCTAAGAGGAAAGGTTTACTTGCGGACATTATAATAATATTTGTGGATGGTTTGATTGTTGTGTCTATCTGTAATGACAGCCTTGTGTAACTGAATGTTGTAATATCTGCAGTAGGCTATTTGTTTGTTTTTACAACGGGGGATGGACACAGTTCGTTTCATTCACCCACAACTGGCAACTCTTTTGGTTCTTTTGGTTTCGGAGCTGTGGTCAGGGCTTCAGATTCTAATTTGCACAAACCCTCATCAGAGCAAGGATCAATGCGTCAGAGAGGCTAGACTTACATATTCAACTAAAAAGATAAATATGTAACACCCTGATTAATATAGCTCTAGAAATACTCATGTCAGATCATTCCATATGCTGATGAAGCATTGTAAGGTACAATGTCTTGTCCACTCAAATTACATCAAAAAGCACATTCAACAAGATAAAAAGATTTATGACTGGTGGTGAAAGTCCATAGAGATACAGGATGGTGCTTCCAAGTGGTTTCAAAGTCCTGTATTTGGGTAAATAAATCGGAATATCTCTTCTGCAAATGAGTTGCCGACACAAGTCACATGACTGAGAAATTTGGCTACTTACACTGTCCGCTGCATAACCTGGCTGTCAGCCAGGCCTGTGTTTGCAAAATGCTATTTGACAGTCACATGATAAGCAATAATTCAGCTGATTTATTCCTCATTTATTGAACTTATTCAACAACGCTTGGTTGGGATCTTACATTGCTGTGCATTTGTGTGAGTGCCTCCTCACGTGTTGATGAGTGCAGAATTCCAGGAAATTATTAACAAGGGAGCGTGAAGTGCAGAGCCTCTTATCCACAGAGGGTTGATAAAAGCTAAAAGGAGTAGGCTTTGTTTTGGAAGATCAGGTCAACTCATCCATTAAGTGATGAGATTTTTCCAAAAGGTAGCATTCATTTGATATCTAAATAATTAATTGGTGATTAATCTCTCCACCTATTTATTATTACAATCAGTAAATTAAAGATGAATGGTAAAACTTTACAGTCCTTACTCAAAATGCAAAAATGCCATAAGTTCTTATAAGATGCTTATTAAAATTAATAAGACTGTATAAGCATTAATAACTTCTTAAACATGTGAGACAATAAGCCACTGATCAGCATTTCAACACTAAAGAAACTGTTTTCTGTCTTTTTGGTTTATAATAGCATTGCAATCAAACATATTGAGTTTAACTAATTTATCTATTATGTCTTTGTTAAACCTTCACTAAGCTTGTTCAATTTCTTTGGTAAGATTAATACATACTTCATTATGTATTTAAGGACTTGTCCTATCATGACATATGATTACAGATATGTTATATCATCAAGATATTTAGCATCCAGTCAGTGGAGTGGAGTTTGCCCAGTTGTCATAGTGCTGCAGATGTTCCAATTATATCTTCCTTTAAGCACAAAATTAAACACTGGGCAACTTCATCTGCCGAGAAAGATCATGTGATCAAGACCCTAAGGAGCTACTAAAAACGGGCCTTTTGGTAAGATGTTTGTACACTAACTTGTGGAGTCCATGCCAGCTTGAGTGCATGCTGTCAATCAACCAAAAGGAGAATACTGAATACTATAAAATTCTGGAATCATGGCTATTTTTTAAAGATTAAACTTTTCATTCCAACTGTTAAGCTAGTATTATCATTTGTAACAAAACATGCATTCATCTCTTGGCTTACTGAAGTTTTTATTAACCAAGGACTTAAGTTACTCACTACCCCAATTACCTTATAGGAGTAGGTGTCATGTACGAGCACTGGTGACACAATGTAATTTTTATCTGAAAAAGTGATTTTTTTGCCTTACGTGACAAAGGAGCTGGCCAGTAGGCCAACAAGGCCAACAGCAGCTCCACCCACAGCTGTAATTCTGCAGCCAAGGACGTCAGTGAAGACGCTGACGATGGGAGAGCAGAAGAAGATCATCCCCATGGAGAGGGAGCCCACCCATGCTGCAAGAGACACAGAGAGAAGAAAGCCAGGGTGAATGAATATATGAGAAAATCTCACAGCAAGCTGTAAGCCAGAGTTTTTATCATTTCATGTTCAAAACAGAACAGTAACACCAAACAAAGCTTTCTCCAGGAAGACATGACAACTAAACAAAGCCCTGTGATGCAATAACAAATCACTGTATCCACGCACACACGCACACACACACACACACCTTTTTTAGATCTTGATCATTAATCATACTGTACATTGTTTATATCTGCATCCATTTGTCTTTCTAACCTTGAAGACAACATGTTTGGTAAAAGCTACAGAGAAACCACTTGGCTTTCCTGGAACAGGCACTGTGTGCACCTGAAAGACTGAACACTTAGGTGTGATTTCTCAACACTAAACAGGGAGATAGCATGGAAATATCAAGCTCATGGGTATCATCATACTGTAACATTGCACGCAACTCCTTAGCAGACTCAGAAGGACAAAAAATTATCTAGACAACGGATATCTAATTATGTTGATATCATGCAAATGCTTTATTTTGGCATTTCCATAATACTTGCTGTAAAGGTGAGCATGACAAGTAAAATGTTGTCATGGTGACTGTAATGTTGTATACATGATTGGATATTATGCAATGCAGCACATTTTATGGAAATGTATCTTAAAATGATAAATTAACCAATAAAATAAGAAAAAAAAATCATGTCTATATTTGGCTGATCCAGTGAGTCCATTGAGAGACTCACTGTCTCTAGGAACCATACTGTGAACCCTTAAGTGTCATCTTAACGTCCTTAAAAGCATCTGGAACCTAATGATCAGAACCTCAAAAACCCCTTCAAGACCCTAGGAACATCATCTTGAACCACCACTACTTCCTACTTGAGCCCTCAAAGAGTTCCTAAACCTCTATAAGGACTTTTTGAACATCCTTAAGTGCTTCTGACAGCTCTTCAGAACCTCCAAGTTTCAATCTCTGCAAGGACTATTTAGATCATCCATAAGAATTTTTTGAAACTCAAAAGAATGTCTTCAAACCCTTTCAACAAAATCAACTCCAATAATCACATGAACATCTTCAAGTGCCCCTGAAATCTCATCGAGAACATTCTTCACCTTCTCTGAGACCTTATCAAGAACCTTTGGGACCTTACCAGACCATCTGACACATCATGAATTTCGCGGACATACCAAAGGTCTTATTGAACCTTGCCAAGAACCTCTAAAATCTGAAGTCCATCAAATCCTTTCAACAACCTCTGGAACCCCACTAGAATTTAGGAGAGATCATCAAAAACATCAGTAGACCCTACTCACGTAATTGAATATGTGACAAATAAATTACTTCATCACACTGATGCATATATCCAATATTAGCATGAGGCAGTCATACTTGTTGGTCTAATACAATTTGAGACAAACGGATAGTTACGCTAGTATCAATTGTACAGCTTAATCAACAATCTTCAACATCCAGTTAAGTTGATTGGTCAGAAGGAGAACTACTCAGCCTGTGAAAACAATATACATACTTTGCTCTGGAGGAGTTTTGACAAATTTGGAAAAAAAAAACCCTAACAATTTCAATGGGGTTATCTCAGCCTGTCCTTGAAGATAACACATTTAGAACGGAAAGCCTGTTTAACAAAATGGGGTGTGGAGTTTGAAAGACCTGGGTGTTCACCAGGCTGGGAGGTTCTAATGAGAAGATTTCATTAATTTCTATGAATGTATAGAAACTAACTAGTGAGAGAAACCCTTTAATGTATTCTATTCACTGACCAACATCAATAATACTACAGTGTATTTTCTTAAGCAGAAAAATTGAACTAGGCGTCAAAGTGTGTCTCTTCTCTTCTCTTGTCCCCTTTTTTCCGTATTTTACATATGTACTGTTTTCAGGTCTAACGTGAACAGAACAATTAAAAATGCTTTTATTTTTTACTGTAAGTCAGATCTGCCTCAGCAGAGCTAAAAGTCTGACCATCAGGCCAACCACAGGAAACAGTGTTTGCGTAATGCTTGGTCAGCAGTATTCACTGCCCCTACGGTTAAATTCTACTGTCACATGCTGCAGCATACCTCCAATATATGTAAATATGCACATTTAGATCGAAACAGATGAACAATTCTGGCATAGTAACAGGAGGGCCTAATCATGGTAGGATTTATCAAAAAAAAGCAGAAAGAAGTAGTGTTTTTTAGATAACCATAGGCAGACTCAGAGAACTTATGGCTCTACAGTTGCCACTAACTATGACAAATGGTCAGACAGGAATGAGCTGACATATGCTTGGAACAACATATGTCACTCTAGAAACATCATGGAGCCTTTAGATTTGTGGTTTTTATTCTTATTGAGCAAAATAAGCAAATATGAAGATTGGGAGTGGAGAAAAAAGAACCAATGTTGACAAAACTGCAAATTGCGCAAACGCTAGTGCAGTGCCCTTTGACCATAAAGAGGATGCGGAAGCCAGGAGTGAGTGACATATTTTGGTATGAACGACTACCTGGGGCACTTTAAGGTTCTCCTTTGGAATCATTCATCCTACACTAGATAAAGCATACCGTGGGTAGGGTAAAACATGACTAAACAGGTTAATGACAAGGCTGCACATGTACCACAGCTAATATAGACAAAAGTTGTTTTTTCTCAGTTCTGAAGCCAAGTCAGAGGAAACCTGTGGGAAACTGTAGAACAGCTGGAGTCTGAGTGTTTTTGTAGTCTGTTTTTTACATGAGTAAGCGAAGATCACTGTGTCAGGTTTCATGGTTATTACCAGTGTCACTGTTGTGTCTTTATTCTCCCTGAATCCTCATCACAACCCATGCTGAGTATTGTACGCAGTATTGTAGGATAGAGGTTCTGAAGCAGTGAAGGAGCTCAGTATAAACACACCCTGCTACCCCAACAAGATTAATCATAACTAGCCTGTTTTAAGTTAAATAGCAACAACACCCTTGTTTAAATGAACCAAGAGATTACAGCCAGGCAAGCAGCTCTGTCAGGCTACAAGAAAAACAAACTGTAGTCAAGTATAGCTGAAACTGATGGGTGTGTCATTTGTTTTGCAGAACCAAAGCCAAAGGATTACACAAACTGATTATGGCCATAGTTCAGATGTCATGGGATCATTAAAAAAGTTATAAAGGTTCATCCTGAGGGGGATATGAATGTCTAACTTTCATAGCAATCCTTTCAGAGGCTGTGGAGATATTTCACCGGATAATAAAGAAACATTTCACATAATGCTGGCATGAAAGTCAGTGGACTGTGAATCCATTCATTGCTTTGAGACATTTCTTTCAAAACCAAAAAAGTCAACCTCTTGTTAACACAAGGTGAATAATCAATGGATCAATAAAGTCAAGAGGATACATTTTCTGAGGACTTTGAATGATTGTACAAAATGTAATGGCAGCATTGCCAGCATTTGTTGAGATGTTTCAGTCTGGACTAAAGTGGAGGACCAACTGAGTGCAGCATACTTTACACATAATCTTTTGTAGATGTCAATCAACTCAGCCCCCTGCCCCCTCCAATCTGTTTTTTCTGTTCAGGGTTAGGGTTAGGGCTCAGTGAAGTTTTGAACAAATTGCTAGCTACTCAGCACTGTAGTGTGTCAATCCAAACCAGACACATAGACATATATTCACTGGACACTGCTGTGTTCCAGTTCCAGTTCAGTTCAAATTATCCTATAGTCAAAGGCTTTTCACACGTAAAATTACTGATATGGAATCTATATTTAGTTACCGTCCCCTCCCTCAGTGACCTGTTCTGCTCTGGGTTCCCCGTCTCAACCAACCCACTTTCAAAGCTTCTTCAGATCTATGTATTCCAGCAATTGCAGTAAGAAAATTGCACCAAATTCAATGGGGTCCGCTCCGCCTGGTCTCATATTTGTGGGGATATCATCCCCCTTTAAGCTACATAATGTAATAAATGGCAGTGAACAAGCAGAGCAAAGAATCCCTCAAGGACAACAGGAAATTGCTGCTGTGGTTTCATCTGCTGGTTCTCTAGATTTAAAAGCATTTATGCTTCAGACAAAGAAGAATTCCAGGTTGAAAAATGTAATATCAGGATTCTCTCTGTCCCAGTGACATCCTATGTTAGCCCGCAGGCCCCGCTTGGACACTGACAGACGAGGCAGAGTTGCCCTAAGTCGTCTGTCTGCTTTGTTAAAGACTTTATGCTGGAAAGTTTTCCCTCTGCTCTGAACCTGGTCACCCCACATTGACTCCACCTACAGCAGTGAAAAATGCATAAAACCATGTCTCCTGTAAACCAGACAGAATGGATTCAAAGAAAATCAGGTCAGATCATTTGTATTCAACATCTATTTTAAAGGTGTCCAGTTCCTTTCCAGCTCTTCATCAGTAGTAACCACTGCCGTGAACAGTGGTTGCATCTTTTTTGTCTGAGGTACTCCAACAGCATCAACTGTTTGTTCATAACTTCAACCTTACTATATTACAAGTTTGTTAATAATTTTGAGCTAACTGTTTCTGCTGTTCTTTACTTAGGCTATTTTAACAGCTTATTCATTACTTGTGACTATATCAAGTGTTTATTAATCTTTAGCCTAGTTTGAGCTAACTTGCTAAAGTTTATTCATAATTTTGAGCTATTTCAACAGTTTATTCATTACTTTTGGCTGCTGATTTCAAGTGTCTATTATTTACAATGAGCTAACTAATTTCAGATAACTTCCAAAAGTTTCTTCATTAGGCTACATTCAGCTAATTATTTCAACAGTTAATTCAGCTTATTTCTTTTAGCTATTTTGACTGCTTATTCTTGACTTTCCTTACTATATCTATAGTTTATTAATTACTTTTGGCTAAGGGTGCTCGATTCAGGATTTATGGGGCCCATCATAAATCACCAATCAGAAGGATGTTTCTTCACTTTATTGTCATCTATTGAGGACATAAGTAATTATATTTGCTTTATAATGATTCAAATAAATACATTCAAACCAAAATGAAAAGTAAGTTCTAAACTGTAAAACACAGAATTTAGAGTAGGTAAATGGGACAGAGAATTTAGGAAATTCTCTGTCTTTTCAGCTCCATTAGCTGTTAGCTCTCATACTGCAGGGCTCAAGACAAACAGCGTTATGTTGTACTACTACTACTTTTGACTACAGCAGACCAAGTCTTCTCCTCTACTTGCCATAGTTATCTCTCGCCACAGCACTGTGTCGGCACTAGTTATTAACACTGGCTGGCCTCTCAGTACGAGACCTACAGTATAATTACATTACATTGAATTATTGCTACTATTTTGCATAGTTTATTCTTGACTTTTAGCTAACTGTTTCAACTGTTTATTAATTACTTTGAACCATTTGAGCCATTTTGTCCCTTACTTTTAGCAACAGAGCAACTATCATTGCAACATGTGCTTTTTTGTGTGACAACTCTGTGACTTGGTGATACATGTGCTGTACCAGGGTTGTAAGTAGCCTTGATCGGAAATCACTGTCTGAGAACATCAAATAAGACCAAGTGTGTAAAACACAGGAAGGCCCAAATGGGTCACTGATGACTTCACATAACCCTTGTAAAAAACATTTAGAAGCTTGCATTAAAACAACTGGTTGAGCAGTTATCTATTAACCAAAGTTAATGGAACCAACTAATGGACAGGCATACTTGGCTCATACTCACAGTGGTGCGACAGACCATTTTCCTGGCTTGGTCAAATAAACAGCTTTTCCCTGTAGAACATTCTAGGAATCTGTTGACCGAAGACGCTCAGGCTGAAATCTAGTACCAATATGAAGAATGAAGACAGGCTTCATTTAACACCAGAGGCCACTTAAAACTCTGCCCCATCTCAGGCTATTGCACTGGAATAAACAACTGAAGAGTAAAAGGTTAATAAATTAAGGTTGTTAATAAATCAACTGTTCTCTGCAACAAATCCAGAAACAGGACCAGCTGATTCACCATTGTTTGTGTACACAGAGTTTACTAAAAAGGTTTTTGAACAACTCAAGTTAATAGCTGTATCTCCGGCGCGCCGGCTTGAGGAGCGGTCCACCATTAAACCACCATTGAAAATTAGCTTGCCCGAAAACAAAACTATGGTAAATCTTAAAAGTGCCTCTTTTGTCTCTTTTGACTCATATTCAATCACAAACAAAGCCTAAGTTGCTTTTTGGCAAGAGTTTCACTTTAAGTATTTAGCCACCACAATGATCTTTCACAAAGTGTTTTGGTTGAACAAACCCTAACCCTAACTGCAGCTGCTAGGCATAGATAATGCACCAGGAATACCACATCAGAAGTTGGCAACCACAGAAGAAGTCTGAAATGTGACATTTAATTTAGTTTTATATGTATTAGGGGCCAAGCCCGAGGGGCCGAGGTATGCAAGCATACGCGTTTCCTAGGACCAGCGGTGCTAGGAACCCTATTGTAATTGTAAAGATTTTTATTTTTATTTTTCTCCGGCTAAAAGTGGTGCTGCAGGCTAAACCGTGCAAGGGAGGGCGGTGAAATTTGGAGGGTTGGTCCAGACTCCTGCGAATATCTCAGACACAAAAAAACTACATATATCCGCCTGCAGGGGGCGCTATGACCTAGGCCAACACGTTTTTGCCTATAACTCCCAAACCGTATGTCGCACATCCGTGTATCCCTAGATTCCTTGAATGGAGCTGAATCACTTTGCGATTGGCCACGCCCATTTCCGGTTAGAAAGTTTTTTCGCAAAATCGCAAAAACTGGAAAACCTACTTTTTCGAAGTCCTCCTTGGGATTTTGTCCGATCTGCATGAAACTTGCCACGTACACTCTTCAGCTGGACCTGATCTAAAGTTATCAAAAGAATTCTGCTCGGTCAAAAAGTGCACAAATTATTAACAAACAAATTTCTGTAGCTAGCTATTAAAATGTAAACTGTTTTATATCTCGGTCAAACTAAATGCTATTAACACCAAATTTGAGATCCTTGGTTGCTATGAGACTGGGAAGGGATGAGCCGAATTTGGCAAAGTTTGGCCACTAGGGGGCGCTAGAAATATGGGAAGTTTAATTCTCTTGAACGGCTACACCGATTTTTACCAAATTTGGTCGGTATGACGCAGGGCCAATCCTGAGGCCATATCTTGAAGGTGGTCATGACTGGTCAATGTGGGCGTGGCTTATTACAACAAATTCAAATCAGAACACATTCAGCCTTTTGCACTTCCAGTGCACTTCCCATTACAGTGAATACCATGGCTCAGACATTGGCCTGTGTCCTCACTTCTGCCCCGAGCCCATCATCCTTTGGGGCCAACTTCCCTGGGCTCTGCGGTGCGCGTGGTCCCAGTTGCGCTTGCAGTTCTAGTTCTGTATTATTTTTTGTTAATACACATTAATTGTACATTCAAAAAGGCTTGTGCCTTTATAAGAACTGACCACTTTCAACTGCAGTAAAATGCTGAATAGTTTACCAGACTGACATATTGATTTAACTGCTGTTACATAAGAGACCACTGTTTACCTTACAATAGCAAACCCAACTATTCAACAGGAAAACGAAACTGTATGAGCATATGCATGCTATAGCTGTATTGATTTCTCTTCTTTATTCTCGAAATTGACCCACTGACTTGTTTTTTTACTAATCCAAGTTGAATATTTGAAGCAAAAGACAGGGCACCTTTATTTTTTTGTTTCACTGATTTGTCTAACAAAGGAGCTTCCTTATGGTGTTCTTATTTCACTCAAAGCATCAGACTCGCTCTTTCTCTCACTTAACCACACACTCGCTACACAATGCGATATTACTTAATGGAGCCATGCAACAAAATTAAGTAATTTGTCAAAAAATATTTGGCAAACAGCGTAGCTTATCAGCAATTTTAGTGAACATGAAACCTCATAAAGGGCAGGATACAGACAGAATGGATCTCCACAGGCAGAGGTACAGCTCAGCACATTGGGTTCAACTTGTGCTGCAGTGGACCCTCCACCGAGCAGCCTCACCAGCCAGCTCACATTACAATCACAGCTTTAGACCCACTGACCTGGGGTCAGTTGACTGTGATGTACTGAATTCAGTGTTGGCTAGGAAGTAGAAAATAAAAATTAAGAGCCAAGTAAAGGTGTAGAGACTCATGTGTTTCATAGGTGGCCTGTCCTTGGATTGCGTTTCAGCAGAGCTTTGATTGCTTGTCTCGGTTAGAGAGCTAGAAAAAAAAAGAAAGAAAAATCCACTCTCTCTTTTGAGAAAAAAAACGAACAAAAAAGAACAAAGCAGAGCAAGAGGCCAGGTTAATGGGTTTACAAGCTGTGGCCTATGTTAAGCTGAACATCTCTGGCACATAGCTGAGACTCATTACTAATGTCCCTCCTGAGGGGAGAAACAGTAACACAAGAACAGCCACAAGAGCTCCAACGTCTCCACAACTGACTTCTCTCTGCTCTGAAATTTGATTCACTTGACAACATAAAAGACAGATGTATACTGTGAAAAGAAGCGCTGAAGATATGTTGAACTAAATTCCAAATTGCTGCATGCGTTGCCAGGGCAACAAATTTCCTATTATTAGTTGATGGAGTGCATAAGAGCATGTGGGGGGAAAATTTCAAATGTAGTCAATGTGTTTTTAGCTCACAGGATTTCCTAAATCTAAATACAGCCATGTGCCACAGGCCCTCTGCCCCTGCACCTTGGCGTTACACACTTGACCCAGTTAATCATTTACTACAGATGCTGGCCAATTGCAATTCATAGTGAATGGTCTGCTTTGTTTTAAGACACTGACCAAGGTTTTATTGGAATTACACGGAAAACTCATACTGCAACGACAGAAGAAAAAAACACACACAATGGTGTAGAGGCAATGAATAATATTTCTCTCATTTCATAAAATAATGTCCATGTATAAAATTGGCATTGTTGCTATTCAAACACCCAATATGTAACCCTATATGGGTTTCTCTATCAAAAACGAGGAAAAGACGTTTGCTGAGTGTTGGGTAACCATGGCTCAGCTGCTCGGAGCTGGCCAGCTCTGGAGGAGCAAGTCAGGTGTAGAGCCAGACTGTCCTGAGGAATAAACACCCACAGTCACATTGGATCCAGAACCGTTTAGTAATAGGAAGAGCTCAGGGATTACTTTTTAACTTTTGGGATTAAAAAGTGGATTTGTCCTCACTCCCTTTTATTAGCCTGACTGCAGCACTGATCAGCTGAGGTCACGTTACAAAGAGGACAGTGGAAAAAGAAGAGGAAGAACCGGAGTCTCTGGTGAGTGCTGAGTTCAATGAGAGGTTGACTTGAATGCAAACACACAGATCCACACCTTTGGTGTGTGCTGTTACACACTATTTTATGGTTAATGTACAGTAAAGTAATTTGGCTGTTTGGGACAATTAACACCTGAGTAAACCATATAAACTTGCGTTGCTGGTTGTGAACACAATTTAACAACCACCATTGCTGATGACAGTGTATCTGACATAACTCTGGCACAAATATTCACAGATGTTTTATTTTTATTCACGTTACACTTGGTCTCAATCCCAAACTTCCTTCCTCACTTTCTCCTGAAGGTATAGCAACAGGTGACCAAATGTAAGGCACCTGGCTTTGAACATTGTTGGAAACATTTGGGATAATATAACGACCCAACTCAACAAAATTCTGTATATAAAAAAGGTCTGGTCATTTTGAGACATATGAATGCATCATTTTTCATATATCTTGAAGACTGAATAGAGGGCATGAATACTAGTTCAAGCCTGATATTTCTGCAGTTTAGGGTGGTTTAATCATTACTGGCACAGGTCCAGGGTTTCAGTCCCATCTGCATTTGTCGGGCCTGATAAGGTTTAGGCTTCTTTGACTACAATAATTTCCCCTGAAGTGAGCAGATCAAGGAAACGTAGTTGCAGCCTGAATAGATGTTATAAAACAGAGATTCCTGCAGGTGAAGCCTGACCTTTTTCTCAGCATGGTAGCACCTGAGGAAATTCTTGCTATTACTCTCCACTCAAATCTCAGCCCCTTTACAAACTGTAGACTCAATGTGGAACAACCAATCCTGTTAAAGTATGACTTTACAGCTGTTGCTGTTCAGTCACAAAGAGACCAGTCATAGCCCTAATCAGGGCCTCACATTGCTCCGGATACACATCTGGGCCTGAGTGGACCATATAGAATCACAACCATTACTCAGTCTCCTGCTCAAAGCAGCTGGAAGCCATTTATACTGTGCTATAGGAGGATCTGGGGGGGTCCATGTGTTTTCTGTTCTCACACCACAGGAAGTGAAACAATATGCCTGATGACACAGCAAAAAGGTCTGAGAGTAGCCACAGAGTAATTTATGTCTTTGCATAACACAAAGAGAAAACACATCATATGCATGTTTGGAATAACTTCTCTCTGGAGTGAATTCAAAAGGTCCACATGAAAAATGTTAAATGGGAGTTGTCTTCCATGTCAAGAGAAGGGGAAGGGGGTGGTGTGTCAAGGCTGGTTGGTGATTGGGGGAGATTTTTGTCCACCCCTTTTAAGTGCACAGTATACAGATGGCTGCAGTTGTTATACGCCTCTCATTTGGTTTTTACTTATTATCATCAGAATTGGTTGGCTGACTGGCATCTGCGTTAAGTCTGAACATAGTAGTAGCATCAAAGCTTTACACCTATTTCTTCATCCAGGTTACTGAACTGCCAATAAAAGGAGTCGGTAGATAAGTTAAAGGTATACTATGTAACATTTCTGCATTAAAATGTCTTTTTTAATATGTTTTCTTTGGTTGTGTATTTACATAATACCAAATGTTAAGAGAGTAACCCATAATTTACTGAAGGTAGCAGTACGTTTCCCTTGGTCGCCTGTCATTATGACTTCTGGGAGAGAGTCAGAGAGTTTGGAAGGAAGTTGGCAACCATGAGAACATGATGTGAATAAAACTCATTCACATCTTTAACCCCGCCAGTGAACTTTTCTGACTGAGTCATGTACATAGCTTATCACTGGTAATGGTGGTTGTTTAACAGTGAAGACTCCTATGATTCCACACCACTTACCTCTTTGGTTCTGGTTTGTTAGGGGGACCCCTAATGGCATAAATTACATACTGTGTTTCAATCAATTTTTTTTAATTTATTTATTTTTATATCACTTTTGCAGATATGTATGCAGTTTATCAATGGTTACTTGGATACTTTAAAGGTGGGGTAGGTAATTCTTTTTAAAAGCATTTTTTATCATTTTGTATAAAATTTCTCAACATCCAGACATCATTCAAAACATTAAATGATTTGGGAAAAAAAATAAAAAATAAAAATTCCATGGTCTCTGGCAGCGACAGGGCTGTAACAACTTCAACCAATCAATTTTAGCGGCCTGAAGATTTTGGATGGACAGACTACCTGTCTATGAACCTGCCCTTACCTGACCACCCTGCCCACCCTGTGCTGACTCCACCCATGACTCATTGGGCATGAACGGGGCCTGTAAACACACTGCTGGAGCTATTGTGGACTGTTTAGAACAAGAACGGCAGAGAAAGTACAGCCGAACTTCTCATCACCAGTGGTACCTACAGCAGCTTGTACTGCCAAACAGAGCAAGAAAGGAAAGACCGAACTGGAGAAGTCTACAAACAAAAACAAGTTGGATAGCTCAAGAGGTGAAACGAGAGTCAACATTGGAGAGACTGTTCAACGATGGCAACAACTGATGGGCTGGGTTGATTTGATTGGGGGAAATGTATTATTACTCTGCATTATGTAGGCAGTGTAGGTAACGTTAGCTCCTTATGTTGCTGTCAAATGCAGCTGCCCATCATTAGCACCATCAGCTTGTAGCTAACATTAGCTATCTAGCTATGATAGACTGCTGCCGCATGAAACATTGATACATTTACATGGCCAATGTTCACATGTACTGTGGATCTAAACCACATAGCAGTGTTCACACATGCACTGCTACCCTGGGCGGTTAGAAGCCGGCTAATTCTTTTGTGCTACATAAAAGAAAGGCCAAGTCCACTGTTCGAAGGTCAGAGGAAGATTGCGTACGTCTGTGAACTAGACATTTTACAATGTGCTGACGTATCCTATTTCTGTGTTCTATAGATATGAGAGGGACACATCAACTTCCAGCCTTGAAAAGTCATTTTACGACAGAACCATGCCCTGATGTTTCCACTATTTCTGCAGAGTCACTCCCTGACAGGTGAGTGTAACTTGATGCTGATAGCAACATGGATCAGACCACTGTTATTCATGTACTATGTATCTTTGATGATAAAATTCATATATACATTTGTCCTTCTTTCATATCAAGTTGGTTTGCTATATGTGCATGAATGTGCTCCTTAGGAGAGATACAATACAAAAGGAATGGCATCATCTCATTAGCTGCGCCAGGAAAATACTTCAAGTACTGGTCCTAACAGTAACGTCATGCTTGAGACTATTGCATATTAATAAGACATTTTTTTAAAGAAAATAGACTTTGCATTTCAATGCATGATCTGACTGTCAGCTGACCACAGTAGAATGAGGGAAACACAGAATGCCTGTTTTCAGGAATATGTGTCACTGCGTAAAATGCAACCAAAGTTGTGATGTTATAATAAATTGAAAGTAATTTCAAGGTCCTTGAAAAGCTGAATTTACTGTCAGATATGTAATTGTACAGTTCTTTCTACAGGACAATCACTACCAAAACAGTAGAGGATTGAGACAGCACTGATCAGCAGACTGACCTGTTGGCGAACACTGACCTGTGTTTATAATCTAGAAACCTCTGGATGTCCTTCCTATTATTAGTTGCTTATGCTAATTGTACTGTATATTGTCTGAATATTAAAAGGTTCACTATTTTGCAGTGTTATTTCTTTACATGTTATTTCCAACCTTACCTTACCTAATTCAGTTGTAATAATTAGTGCATCATGTAAAGTGTAAGAACTGTAATGGGTTGGTTGTTTATGCTGGAAGTGTAAAGGAAAGGATTTATCATTTTTAAATTGTTATTCAAACAAGTTAGAGATGATGCAATACAAGAAGTAAATACAGAAGGACAAATAAATAGGTGTCAGGCAGAGTTCAGCGCTTGATGTGATTGCTCCAAACGTAGTCCTTGAATTCTGGCTTGTAAAGCAACAGATGAGCAACATGATTAGATATTTTTATGGAACAGAGCTCGACTGTCTTCAGCATACTACCGAATGTCAACTGTCAATACTTGAGACATTCCTGGACAAAACTCAGGGTGTATACAGAGATTCTTAAGATGAATTTACTACATTTTTACTACCTTTTTACTACCTTCACAAAATGTTTTACTACCAGCACGACTTTATGCTACAACTATAGCAGCAGCGTAAAGTGTGAAGTAAAGTGACAAGTATGGTAATGAAATATCTTTCCAAAACCAGCCAGCATAGAGCCCTGACCATAGGAGTTGAATTAATCAAGATGTCACAACAGGCCTTGGTCCTTAGGTTTTACTCAATGTCAAAAACAATTGCTTAACAATTACAAGACTTACACTTTAAGAAAAAATAACTTAAGTTCAAAACTGGGCACAACAACTGGCCAACACACACACACACACACACACACACACACACACACACACACACACACAACCCTAACCCACACAGGAGAAAGAATGAGACAATTTGGGATAACATAGACAAAGTTATGGACAGGCAGCTTAAAGCAGACCCAAGGGGACATGTGGGGGTTAGCACTTAGCACTGCCCCATGCCCCATGGAAGAACTGCTTTGCCAAAGTTAGATTACTGGTTCTCCAAATGCGGCTCACTATAAACAAAATCCATACAGTATAATATAGGTTTGGCTTTATCAGAGCCATGCTCAACCTTCAGATTAAGCATAACAGTTAGGCTTTAACCCTTTTTTAATTAGATACATGTTTCCAATATTATGTTACAGAAATTTAACAGTAGGCTAAATAAATAAAATTAGAAAAAATCCATGAAAATGTATTCATTTTTATTAAGCATATCTTTGAATGGTCATGCAACACTCACTCATTTTCAATTGCGTTTTAATCTGTCAGTAACATTTAATAAACAGTGCTGCCAAATATCATGGGGACAAACCCTCGAGTTTTGTGAAACTACTGCTACTTTCACTGCCACAATAATGGACTAGCCTACCTATCCTGCATGAACAGGATAACTGATGTGTGTGCTGCTAACCAAATTTAATAGCGATTTAGCCTGTCTTCACCTTTATTTTTTGAACACGCAAAGTAGGAGTGGGCAGGCTACAGAGCGATAGGAGAGAGAGGGAGACAAGAGGTGCGACATTGCGAGGGTCACGATAATTTAAATAGGACAAGATTAAAAACAATGTATTCAATGCGTCAGCGTGATCTTCCATTGTCATATTACGCTTTCCACTTGGACCTTTCGCATTTGCGTCCGAGTAGAATGTTCAGGACCACTCTTTCCCATAATGTAGGCTATCTGAAAGTGTTTTCCTACCTGGGCCATAGAGTCTGTTTGGACGATTTCATCCAGCCATTCATAAACGTTGTTGAACTTGTTTCTGGGACACCTGCTCTGTCTTTATTTTCACCAAATGCAGAGCGCACCAACAGCCTGAGAAGAAGTAGGCTATCCTGCACTTTGACAGGCCTTCTGACGTGCAGCTAACAGTAGAACTATCTGTTCACTTGTCATGATTGACTGCCAGCAAGCTAATTGGCTGACGTTAGTTAGCAAAACAAGCAGACCAACATTAGACCAATGCACGTGACATCATTCCTATCACTCAGGTCTTACTCGCAACATAGAAATAAATTCACGAAAGTTTAATAATTTAATGGTCTGCACGAAAGTTACACAAATTGAAAAAAGCATAGGCCCAGTTGGATGGAGGCTCGAAAATTTACTACCTCGTCAGATGACGTTTACTACTTTTTACTACTTTTTATTGGCCTTAATTTGGCTTAATTTAATTTACTACCTTTCACTACCTTTTACAACCCCGCGGCCACCCTGAAACTGTACAGATGTCCCAGTTTATATGATTTTTCATTTTTTTTATTTAATCTAGTCATGCTTTTGACTTGAAGTACCAGCCCCTTATCATTCTTTACATGTTTCTACTTACAGCTGCTGCTAGGTAACCAAGCAATGAGTTACAACATCAAAATACACTTTAAAACAACCTCTGAATACTGACAAAGCTAGCTTGACAGCTATCAGTGCTACCAACGGCTCTGCTGGTTGTTTACGTTCAATACGATAATATAAGGTGCTTACTTACAGGTGAATGAGACATGACATCACTTGTAGCTCATTTTGCTCTACTATGTTCACTAAGTTGCAATAAAATTGTGGACCGTAAAACAATAACCTAAGACAGCCTTAAACACTCTGTAGCTGAGCGGAACTTGAGAGTAAGTACTGTTTTCTGATCAAGTACTGATTTTTAAATGTTTAGTATTGCATCCTAAAGCAAGGCAACATGTCCATTTTACCTCTGTGGTTGTTGTTCCATGCAAATCCAAAGACCAGCCTAATTTTGTCCTTCAGAATCCAGTTTCATATGTTGCTGTATGTGATGTATGATGTGCACGATGAGCTCTGAGATGTTCTTTACAAACTTGATTATCTCCAGGACTTTATTTGTAAAGCGTGGTATTCAGGTATGCATGAGAGAGTAAACAAATCAACGTTTTTCCCGTCCATGATGAGCTTTAGAAGGGCAATGTATACATGAATGCTTCAACATTACCTATGCAGTGCTACAGCGAAATCAGTCGGTGTACCTTTAATGTGTGCCTTTTTTTCTCACACATGCCCTCAGAACCATGTCAACATAGTGGCACATGTTTCTCTGACATCATTCTCAGAGTGGGACGCTCATAAATTGTAATGATGTATTCCAGGTTGCAAGTCAAATAAGAGCAGAGAATCTGAAAAATCAGCATCTGACAATGATAATGCAAGTTAAAAATCCAGAGCGATATTGGGCCATATTTCAAAGTAAAACAACATTTAAAAACCCATTAGTTAACATTAGACAACAGCTCACATCAGCATTTAACCACTTCCTAACTAACATTACAGCTTGGCATTTCAGAAGAATTTACACATTTCCTATTGTAAAGTGTAACATTATCAAACCACCTGCACTTTTAGTACAGCAGTATGACATGTTAGTGTGACATCAGAGGAAGATGTCTGCTGTGTGAATATGGTCTATTGCAAAATGTAGAACTGTAATTGAAATATAATTAAATGTATCATATTGCATAATAACACCTCCAATTTGCTGCTTCGAGGTGGTAATGAATCAAAACGTATTGACTGTTTAGTATCTAGCTACTATGTTGGTGCATTGACCCAATGATCCTGTGTGCAATGAACACTGAGTCAGTTTCAGCAGCAGATACACACCCGTAAATCCCCCTGTCAATCAGCCAGGTTGTCATACTGATTTCAGCATGCCTGAGAGTGGACCTTCACAGCCATTTGCCCATGTGTTATCCAGCCCCATCAGACCACAGCCTGTATGGCCTGATAATGTTTGTCATGTGCAGGAGGCCCAACAATTGGTCCTGGTCTGCCACTAAAGTGCTGCTCTGCTTCCAACATGTTTACCTGCTCATGGCTTTATCTCTTGACAACCTTCACCCAATCTGAGGCTCAAGCTTACACACACCTGAGATCAAACGGCCTGTCAAATATTGACTTGTGTATACTTTAAACTTGTCAAGGTTCGTTGGACTCATTAAATCCACGTAGTACTATATTTAAATTAAATATTCTATTCTATTCAAGTCTGTAGAATGTACAGAAACAGGCATGTTACATTCTGACCCAACAACAATTTACACAATTTAATAGAAGGCAAACATGAACATCTAATTTGAAAACAGAGTAGGATGATACCTGGATTAAGCTTGGAAAATGGCTCAAATGCTACTTTAAAGTAAAAATGTGGTGGACCCATTCTCAATGTTTAACATGCGTTGGAAAGAATAGATTCGACTGCATTTTTTCCTGGTCTTTTTCATGCTATGATATTGCAAAAACGTGATTGATCAGTTGCAGTGATGGTTCTGGAACAACATTAATATCGACCAAGAGGGTGATATCAGATTGTGTTCATTAGATGTCCCAAGTCCGCAGATTTTGTTACCTTCAGGCAGAGAGATATCTACAGTATGTCAAACTGTTCCTTTAAGAATCTCATTGTCCACGGCTTTTGGCAATGACTAACAACATTTAACTTTTCTTCCTTTTTAGTCATTAAATTGACCTGTTGCAGAAACCTGATAATTTGTCATGGTCATGTTTTATAAAGATTTGCAGTGGCAGCAGTAGAGAAGGGGCAAGGCAGAAGTTTGAATACTGACCAACTCCATATAATTTGTTTTTTTAACTAAACCAACAAAGGCATTTTGCATTGAGGTGAAAAGAATTAGGACAAGGTAGAGGAAATACAAAGTTCAACAATATAAACAGCAAAAATAGAGATGAAGGCCTCACAGAGAGAGTTCTACCTCTCTGATCTGATCAAGCTTCAATGGGTTCTGCCTGAAGGGAAGGGCTGCCTTACAGATTTGAGTCAGGGTCTGGACAAAGACTGCATGAGGACATTTCATTATGGAAAACTGTGATTTATTCCGTGACACAAAGTGTACCAGTAGCACCACAAGGAGACAAGCATATACCCTCATGTCCATATGAAGAAGAGTTAACATCCAGTCTGCACAGACACGCCTAGGACAGGGTCATATTTCTTGCTGATAGATTTATAGCTACTGAATTTAAACTATATTTCACTGAATGCTGACGGAGACAGGTCAAACTCCAACTACTACTTGCACATAGTGAAGTCTGCAGTCAAACAAATATCCTGGCTACCTCACACTCAGCATGACAGACCCTCATAGAGAGTGATACTAACATAATATTTTCAACTTGTCCATACAGTCAGCGAGTCAGTTTCAGTTTCTCATTTTTCGGTCTCGCCTCCATGTTTTCCTCTCACACTGAATGAAAATACTATTCAGCCAAAATATGGTCATGTGAAATCTTGTTATTGACATAAATGTCTTGAGTTCAGGTTAATTCAGATTCAACAAAACAGCACAACCAAAGACTCTAAAGTCCCTCTTTAGTCCAGAGGCCCCTGGCTGCTCTGACATATGACAAAAGGTAAGTGGATTTATGGCACGAGGCCCAGGACTAACCCCATCTGGCATTCCCACAGGCGGAGAAACAGAGCCTATAATGCAGATGTGAAGGCCACTGACCTGCAAGTCCATGCCAGTGAATGGGCTGGACCTGCCCGCCCCAGCATTACTCATTTTGATTGGTTGATTGCAATTTATCATTATCTTTGGCTCTAGAGAAGACAACAGCTGCCATGTGAGAGCTGATGACGTCTGTCTACCTGTCATGGTGAACCTGTGTGGTACAGAATATGTCCTGTTTAAGATAAGGTCCTTTCAATTGTCTTCTTGCCACAAGACCAATGAAGTTAAACGAATATATTTTTCAGCACAACAAAACCATTTAATTGTTGGAGCTTAACAATGGTTCAGGGTTCCAGACTTACTTTTTCCACTAGTAGTGCTGGAGCACACAGCATTTGAGGAGCCCCAATACAAAATTGTTTTACAGCAATAACAACACTATTTTTAAGGAAAATATCAAAAAGTGAAGTCGCGCTTAAAGGGAAAGTAATTTTCCATGACTTCTTAAAGGGCAGGCTGCAGCAACTTTCTTTAAAAAACAGATATTATAAAAAGCAACAGGAATTGATAACAAATAGTTTAAACTGTGTTTAAAGTGTTAAATCTATATTGTTCCCCCTTTCTTACTGGGATACAGGCTAAGAAGAGGATTTACTCTGTTTTTTTTTAATCATTTATAATCATATGAATTAGTCCATCATGATTTCCCGTGATGCAGACTTTATCGCTCAAAAAAATAACAGGCCTGTCTTTGGCTTGAGCGATGTGTTACAAAACTGAAAGTCTGACCAGCTAAAACTACAGAGAGCCTGCTGAGACAAAAATGTGCCTTACAGCAAGTATGTTTTATATGTTTAAATCTCCTTATATTTAATGATAAAGAATCCATCTACAGCCACAACCAGCTTAGTGTTTGTTAATGAAAAGAGCTCCAGGGGGCTGCAAAGAAGGGATTTACTGCCTTATCAGAGCAGGGAATTAAGACTAAATCACACAAACTACAGGCAGTAATTAAGTAAATCTGGTTAAATAATACATATAAGAGGCTAATGCGACAGCTAATGGGGATTCTACTAAACTAAACTGGGAGGATCAGGATCATCTGACCATACAAATTCCCTTGATGAAATGTCACAGCTAAATAGCCATTAGGTCAGAAAGTAATCCAGGGTCATATTCATTGTCCATGAAAGGAAAACTGAATGGGCATAAATTATTTTCATTGTGTTTTCAGCAGTAGTCGAACGACAGCCCAGTCATGGTCACGAGAGTGAAAGGACACACATAGGCCTTAATAATTTGATTAAAACAGGACTCAAGGGAGATTTTAATTTCTAAAGGAATTTCAAACACCAACAGAAATTGACATGCTGTGACAGAAGAAGTGTTGTCCTTAATACACTGATCACCAGGAAATTAAAGCCTAAAACATGTTTTTCTTTTTCGAACAGTTGAATGTTGAGCTTCACTGTGTAGAATGGTGTATGCGCAGAATTCGACCCCTAGCCCTAACCATAACCCCCTAACCCTAACCCTAACCGTAACTAGAAGGCTGTTTTTACATTTATTGCTTAATGTGTACATTATCCCTGTGGAAACTGATGTTAAGAGGCGGGGCTATGTGCATGATTTGTGACATCACAAATAGTCTGGAAGCCAATCCTGGTCCAATTCAGTATAAACAAATGTGATGTAGAAACTTGAAAATGAACTTTACAGTGTCATAGAAGACATCCTGTCTCCAGCAGTTAAACTTGTAGAATTTTTTTTTTCTTTTCCTGCAAAAAAAAAAACATGTTAGGCACACATTAGACAATTTGTATGCCTTAGTACATGGGTGAAGGGCGTCTTCAACACAACAACATAAGTCCATAAGACTTCTGTTTTAGTTTGAGTTTAACAACTATGGATAAAGAAGTGTATAGAATGTTAAATTAACAATTTTAAAAAGAAGATACTCTAACTTTCACACAACTTTTTGGGGAACTGTTTAACTGTTCATAAACACCGAAACAATTGAGACAGTGGACACTTTCAAATATCTGGGAATAACTCTGGACAAATGTTGATGGGTCACTACTGTTTTGAGTGCTACAGGGATGATGCCAACCCAGACGTAAGCATCGCCAATTCGGCAAAGCTCTAACAGGAATTATTTTTCTGGATTGACAGAGAAAACAAATTCTGTGACCAACAAATTACTGATGTCAGTCTACTAACACATTTTCTATTTAAATGTGAAACTACAATGTAGTTGGCATTTTGAATTGTAAACCCACCTCCACCCCCCCGTTGTAGGAGGACAACTTTATCAATACCCAAATATAGTTAGTTATCTAGTATAAATGGAATCTAACGCTAAATATTGCGCAGATAGAACTTTTGACGCACGCAAAGAACACACACTTTTGATAGCCCCAGTGATGCTATAAGCAACTGCACCAAAACATGGACATACCAATGCACAACCCCAATGCATAAAAAAAAAATCATCAGAGCTAGCCGTTCCATAATAAAAACATCTTGCCATCATTCGTTATAAAATGGCTGCTATGGCGCCGTACTAGGTGGCTGCCTGTTGCAGCAGCTCCCGTGGGTTTTCCAAGTTTTTGTGGTTTGCTTGTAGTTCTGTTTTGATTTGGTTGTGAATTTTTGGTAATTTTGGCAACACTTCTCCAGAGTCCGAGAGAAGACGGACACTTTCCCTTTTTTCCCTTTTTTTAAACTTTTGTGGCATTTTGCATCTTGTCTGATGTTTATGCTAACCCTAGCAACGGAGGATCAGGAGCACATCATTGAGCGCATTGTTTACACACGCGACCAGCTGATTGCGCTGTGTAAACCTGCACTGCTGTGTGAACCTGCACTGCTGCTCGGAGCCAGGCCTGAGGTCCCGAAGGAGCTGCGGAGGAGACGCCAGGAGTGCAGAGCCGGAGTGAAACGGAGGGTGAAGAAGAGGAGACACAGACTGGCTGTACCAGCGATCGTCATGGGGAACGTGAGGTCTCTGGGGAACAAGACTGACGAGCTCGCCGCGCTGATAAAGTCTCAGAGGGAATATCATGAGTGCAGTGTGCTGTGTTTCACGGAGACATGGCTCCACTCACACATCTCGGACCACAGCGTGGCAGTACCCGGCTTCAGCACTGTTCGGGCGGACAGGGACGTGACAAGCAGCAGAAAGAAGAAAGGAGGAGGGATTGCACTGTATGTGAGAGAGAGATGTAATCCCGGACATGTTCATGTGAAGGAACGTCTCTGTACCTCGGACATTGAACTGCTGACTGTGGGGATGCGGCCTTATTATTTGCCCTGTGAATTCACGTCCGCCATCATCATCAGTGTATACGTTCCTCCTTCAGCTGATGCAGCGGTGGCCTGTGACGTCATCGACTCCGCTGTTGCCCAGATACAGACTCGTTGAGCCACATGGAGAGGATCTCGACAGCATGACCGACTGCATCACAGAATACATCAGGTTCTGTGAACACACCACCATGCCAACCCGGACTGTACGCTGCTTCCCTAATAATAAGCTGTGGATCACCAATGACCTGAAAGCCCTTATTAACCAGAAGAAGAAGGCGTTCAGGTATGGAGACAGGGAAGAACTGAGGAGAGTGCAGCATGAACTCAGGGATATGCTGAGGGCCGGTAAAGACACCTACAGGAGGAAGCTGGAGGCAAAACTTCAGCAGAACAATGTGAGGGATGTGTGGACTGGTATGAAGCGGATCACTTGGTGTAAGGTGAGCGGCAGACAGTCATCAGGCAGCCTGGAGAGGGCAAACGAGCTGAACAGATTCTTCAATAGGTTCAGCTCACAGCCTTCTGTCATCTCCCTGACACCTCCAGACCCCCACACACCCTCACTGCCCCGAATGCTCCTCCCCTCCCCCCTCTGATGTGAGCTCTCCTGTGCAACACCTCTTCTCCTCCTCCTCCCCTTCCTCCTCCACCTCCTCCTCTTCCACCTTCACCTCCTCCTCCACCTCCTCCTCCTCCTCTTCCACCTTCACCTCCTCCTCCACCTCCTTGTCCTTCACTGAAGACATCAGCAGCCTCCCCCACATGACTGTGACTGCAGGCCAGGTTAGGAGACAGCTGGAGAGACTCCACCAGCAGAAGGCTGCAGGCCCTGACGGTATCAGCCACAGGATCCTGAAGACATGTGCCAGCCAGCTGTCTCCTGTCCTACAACACCTCTACAACCTAAGCCTGGGTCAGGAGAGAATACCAGTGCTTTGGAAGATGTCCTGCCTGGTTCCTGTGCCAAAGAAGTCGACACCATCAGACCTCAATGACTACCGACCAGTGGCCCTCACATCTTACGTCATGAAGGTGCTGGAGAGACTGGTCTTGGCCAACCTGAGGCCGCAGGTGAGAGCCCTCCTAGACCCTCTGCAATTTGCCTACCAGCCCCACTTGGGAGTTGATGACGCTGTCATCTACCTGCTGCAACGAGCCCATTCGCACTTGGATGATGGAGGAAGCACTGTGAGAATCACATTCTTTGATTTCTCTAGTGCTTTTAACACCATTCAGCCACTGCTACTGGGGGAGAAGCTGCGGGTGATGGGTGTAGACGACACAATGATCTCCTGGATTACTGACTACCTGAAAGGCAGGCCACAGTTTGTCCGTATGGGCAGTGTTCTCTCTGATGCGGTGGTCAGTGATACAGGAGCTCCACAGGGGACTGTACTGTCTCCTTTCCTGTTCACCTTATACACCACTGACTTTCAGTACAACACCGGGTCGTGTCACCTGCAGAAGTTTTCTGACGACTCGGCTGTTGTTGGGTGTATAAGTGAGGGACAGGAGGAGGAGTACAGAGCACTGGTGGACAACTTTGTGGACTGGACTGGACAGAATCACCTGCGGCTATACATCAGCAAGACCAGAGAGATGGTGATAGATTTCAGGAAGAAAAGGAAGACAGCTTTCCAACCACTACGCATTCTGGGAAGGAATGTGGAGGCGGTGGAGGATTACAAGTACCTGGGTGTTAGCATCAACCACAGACTGGACTGGAGATCTAACACTGAAGCTGTTTACAAGAAGGGGATGAGCAGACTTTACTTCCTGAGGAAGCTGAGATCCTTCAACGTGTGCAGCAAGATGTTGGAGATCTTTTATCAGTCTGTGGTGGCCAGTGTACTTTTCTTTGCTGTAGTTTGTTGGGGAAGCAACATCGGAGCCAGCGACACCCCCAGACTCAACAAACTGATCAGGAAGGCTGGCTCTGTGATTGGCTGCAAACAGGACACTCTGGAGGCTGTGGTGGAGAGGAGGACACTGAAAAAACTGTTATCCATCATGGATAATCCTCTCCACCCTCTCCAACTCACACTGGTCAGACAGCGGAGCACCTTCTCCGGAAGGCTGCTTCAGCTTCGCTGTCGTAGCAATAGATACAGGAAATCTTTCCTGCCACAAGCCATGTTTATGTTATGTACAAAGTGTTTTATTTGCGGTACCACTACTGCTGTAACAAAACAATTTCCCTGTCTGGTCTGGGATCATTAAAGTAATTATATCCATCTATCTATCTATCTATCTATTCATCTATCTATCCATGTTTACCTCTTCTAGCTGAAGCTGCACTTGATTTTAAAAGGAACCCCGGCTATGATGACTTGTAGGCCCCAATAAGCCACAATTGTTCTCTTGTACTAAAATATGTTAGAAACACATAAAATGTTGCCATTGATTAAAAAATCTATAATATTTAGTACATATTTTGACCTACGTAGGACGCCATGTTTTCCGTGCGCATTGCACCCTGGGGGCGATGACGTAAAATGGTTGCACTTGGTAGAATAGCTATTGACGCTAGTGTTTGTTTACATGCGCACAGTTAAGTAAAATGCCACATTGTGCTGCTTTTGGATGCAATTTCCAGTCAAAAGGCAACAAGGGGAGTGATGTGAGTTTACACTGCTTTCCTACTGACAAGAAGAGGAGAAAGGAGTGGGAAGATGCCTGTGGACGGACACAACTTCCCAAAGATCCGCGGCTGTGTTCTCGACATTTTTCTCCTGATGCATTTGACCGCAACTGCTGAAAGAGCTCACCGGAGCCGCTGGGTATAAACGAAGACTAAAACCAAATGCTTTTCCGACAATTGTCCATATAATATACATAAGGAGCCTAAACGCCCTCGGGGAGCGAGTAAAAATGCACGTTTAAAAGCGCCATAAACAAAAGACGCTGGATGCTCTCCTGAGCAGACAACCCGCTCCTGCAGCTGCCGCTTCTGTTACGTTAGGCGAACCATCGGACACGCCACTGGTCACAGAGGAAGCTGATAATTCACCTCTTCAGTCAGTTAAGCAATCAGTAAGTGTAACGTTACTGTGTCGTGGAGGCTGACGAGGGTTTTTTATATCACTTTATAATAACTGATATTAACATTTATCTTTTAAGAACTACAAGTCTTCATAGCTGGGGATCCTTTTAAAAACAAATCAGGCGGTTTGCAGCATTTTTCACGGTCAGCCAACAGTGCTCTCTTAGATTTCTCTCTTTGTCTCCACTCCCCCGTCGCTTGATGCCTCGATTCATTTTTTTTGCTAGCCTAATCTCAGACAGCTACCAATTTCCAATCTCCAACTTCCAACAACCACACAGACATAAATTCCCAGAAGGCATTGCTTCATTTTTAACTTTTGCAAACAAATAATCAAATAAAAAAATGCAGGTTGATTTGTATTATTTCAAACCATGCACGTTTTTGAACATTTGAATTAGAAATTTCACTACAAAACAATGCAGACTGATGTAAAAGTTCTTGACTGTAGACTGTATGTAGTGGGTAACCATGACTGTGATATAGAGACTCATATGTGGTATATAAATACTGATCAGATTTCTATAGGGAGATGTGAAGGAATTGGAGAGACTTTATAGTCATTGAGCCTCAGAACAATGCTTGACAGGGAACAGAGTGATAAGTCAGCCGGCTCATAAGGGCTTGTGGTTACTCGATCTGCACTTGATCAAGATCACCAGTCCATCACTGATGGTGGTAGATATCAAGGGAGGTTGGGAGTGCTATAAAAATAAATAAATACATCTTGACAGATTGATTGATGCTATATTATTGTGTACCACTTTCTCGCTCTTTGGAAAGTTGTGTGATCCTGTCTGGGTTCCCTGTTTCTCCCTGCTTGATGCCAGCAGCCTCAGAGTAGCCGCTGTCGGAGGCTCTGGTCCCAGAAAGTATAGTGTCCGGCGGCGCTAACCCGAATTTACGGATAAATTCACTAACGCGTGTTGTTTGATCCAGTCGGCGGGGTGGGGAAGACTCGCGGGTCAACAGGACTAACAGTGGGGCAAGCAATGGTTTAAAGTTGAAACCTGCTTCACACCCAGTACGTAGCTTGCCCCTGTGAGGCTTCCCATGTCGCGGAGCGGGACAAAGACAAACTCTGCAGCAGCCGCCGACGGGGCTATACTACTAGCATGCTAACAACTAACTAGCCTGTGGCTAAAACTGTCTGGAGTGCCCATGGTATCTAATGTGATGCTAACCAAGAGAAGCTGCTGCTGACTGTATGCACAGCAAGAGAGAGAGACCCGGTTTCGTTGGCAGAAGAGCCGCGGACTGTGATTACTCTGAGCAGCATTTATTTATTTTTTTTATATTGAAGCAGGGTCGGTTTGGTGAGGCAGCCGAAGGGTGCCGCCCCCCCCCCCGTACCCATGCCTACAACCGGGGCCGTATACGAGTTGGTATGATTCTGGAAAGAAAGGTAATTCGGACCAACTCGCCAAATCCAAATCACCCCTTATCCGTGGTTTCATGTGGAGGTATGCCACTTGAACAGTATGTGAGTTTGCATTTGAGCTGCATGGTGCATTGGTATGTCCTCCACTGGGTCCCACAGCACAGGAAGCTCAGATGGGTTTTCAATGTGTAACTGGCTGTATGTCAGTCCCACAGCCACACATGAAGGCTGTGCTTGTTTCAACAATGAGGTGCAGACACCATGAAGAACCAAAGTATGAAATTTTCACATTCATGAGCAAACAAACACTCCATTATTACATCTTATATCTCCATGTTATGTGGCTTGTTTCCTCTGGGTCTTCGGGAGATTACATTTATATCACCTCTGTTAAAATGTATTAAAATTACACCCATGTGGGATAAATAAAGCAGAATTTAACCACATGAGGTATAATTATATACAGAGATACTACACCTCACTCATAGCCTACTGTATCACAGTCAGACTGAATCAAATATCTTAAATACTGCTTAATTTTAATAGGCCAACTCTACACTCCGTATTAGAGCTGTGCAATATATAGACATTGTGATTTGAGCCTACGTATCTGTCATCTCTGTGTCTTTTCCTGTTTTTAAAGGCTGCATTGCAGTAAACTGATGCCATTTCCTGAATCTTCTACTTGTTCTAAGACTTGCCTTTACCCACGTAATCGCTATATCCACAAAACTGATGATTATTTATCAAAACTCAAATTGTGTTTACATTTTGTGATAGTAAATAGTCATCCTACAAAATGGTTGCAATTTTGGGATCGAGGCAGTTGATCAAAATATTGTGAGGTCTGATATCGTCACCCAGTCCTACCATTCATGAAGACCTTTTGGGAGATTTCGAAATATCAAGATATACAGTATACTGTATTTTAAGGCCATATCACTCTTAGATGTGATTTCTGCTAACATTTCAAGCAAATGAACATTGCAGCCCCTTGGCTGTTTAATATATCACTATCACTAATTATGTGACATATCACAAGCTCAGAAGGGACAGTCCCATACGTGTCTGAGATAAAATTGTGCCGAAACAACTTCCTTATATTCAAGTCACAACCCAAACATGTACTATCTAATGAGAAGCATGTTAAATCTCTTGTTAAGTAAAAGCCACATCCACTGAACTTCAGTTGGTCTCCAAGAACATTTGTCCACTAGCAGCAGAAACATCTTTTTTATTTAGCCATACATGCAGACAACAGACGGAGGGTCAGAGGGCTGCAGTGTTAAAGTGGATGGAAAGGAAACTGCTGTCTTAAGATAAAGTGAAGGGCAGATAGAGGAGGTCATGTCCGAAGCCAGGATATGCTCGGTAGCTCCTCTTTCAAAAGTCTGAAATGCTTGTTATTTTTCTAGCTTGTTTAGCGTATAAAATGCCAAAAGGTAAAGAAAATACTAGTCACAAGTTGACAGAGTTCGGTGATTAAACCCCAACCAATATATATATATATATATATGGGGGGGGGGGGGCTCGTCTGGCTGAAAATGCAAGCATCAAACAAGCTGGCTTACATAACATAATAATAACAGCTGTTCAAAGTTTTGTTCCGATTAATTCGGCGCTACCCAAGCCAGCCGTAGTAAGTAACGCACTTCTGGTCATTTTCACAAAAATAAAACACCCATTATCCTTTAATTATAAAGAAAACCATAAGGATAGAATTTGCGCTTTTATTTTATAAACAGAAAGCGAACCTCCCCTCACTATGGCTAACTTGAAACCGCCGTAACTCTGTTTTAAATTCCGCTATAGCGCCGGTAACATCAGGTTTTAAAGCTTTTTCGTGTGACAAAGTAGCCGTTTAGTTCCCCGTTGTGCCGCCAGTTTATCCAAATAATGCTTGTTTGCACATTTGCTCCGACGTGGTAGGAGAAGTCCAGACCAGCTGCACCTGTAGCGGAGCATCCCAGCCCGGGTCTGCTGAGGTGATCTGCGGTCAAAACTTCACCGTGGGCCGCCCCGCGGGCCACCCCGCTAACAGAATGGTAGGGGAAACACTGAAATATATATATATATATATATATATATATATATATATATATATATATATTTGGATCAATACATTTATCATCTTAAATGACATCAGTGTGCTGAAACAGTACACTTTATTCAAAATGAAGTTATTTTAGATTATTCCAAGCATTGTTTTCTGCGCTGTGATTTTTTAAACCAAAAGGTTTTCATGCTATATCTGTGATAGGCCAGTCTCGGCCGATAACATCAGTCAACTGATATATATCGGTGGGCTCTAAAGCTGATGTCTTAAAATAGCCTTTTTTCATCTGAACAACTGTCAAAAACCTACAGGTAATTTCTTGACAATAATGTAAAACAGAGAAAAGTGGCAAATCCTTACAATTAGGAAGCTGAAATATTTTTTCATTTATAAGGGTTAGGGCCAATGATCAAATGTATGTTCCCAGAACTAAACTTTATACATAAGCATAGCTATTATTAGTATAAATCCATCTCAAACATGTCATATAATTATGAGTGGGGCTGCAAACTATTTTAATAATTGGTTACAGGTTTGAGTTCTCAGATTAGTTCTTTTGAGGTTTTCAGATTCCAGCTTTATAAATGTGAATCTTTTCTGGTTTCTTTCCTCCTCCATGAGGGTAAACTGATTATCTTTGACATTTGAGAATGCCATCTCGGTTTTTGGGAATAACTGACTGACATTTTTCACCATCTCTTCGCTGTTATTGTCATCAGAGAGGCAAGACAGCAAGACTTTTTGTAGTCTGATGGTACGTCCTACGAAACCATGACACAGCAAGTGGAATGATAAAGAAGCTCAGAAATGACAAGCCCAGTGACTGTTAATCCTTGTCATTCTGCCTTGATGAATACAACTGCAGACTAAACAAAGCCTGTGAGAGGTTGGGTTGGGGGACAGCTGGATGACAACTGGCAATGATGCAGCTCTTACACCAGATTACAGATTAAGAGCACAAAGAGAGGAACAGTGCACAAGTTGTTCATACAGCAGCAGTTGTTCTTACAGTGCCATACAGTAGCCAATCATATTCCCACACTGTGACAGGATAGGAGTATACTTAAAGGTCTAATATTATACTGTTTTTCATTAATTTCACACAGCTGTCAGAGGTCCAACAACTCTGTATTCGATATGCATTGCCCCAAACCCATCCATGGTCCTGAATTTCTGCTGTCTAAAAGTCGCTCTACTGAGCTCTCCTGAGAGCAGGCTGTTTCTGTGCCTGCACCTTTAAATGCTAATGAGCTCCGTCTGTCAACGCCTACTTGGAGAGCCTTGCCTGCTATGTCACTGTCAGGGAGAGGATGCCGCTTGCACTTGCGCTAGCATGCGCTAATGTTTTACGGTGGATGTAACGCTATGGCTCGCGGAGATTTTTTAGGTCAACCATACCAGTTTGACCCAGAATTGGACCCAGAAGGAGAGGCTCCTGAAGAAGTACAGACTCTGTGGCTGCAGCAGGACATTTCAGAATAGTTAGTATGTCTGAATAATGTTAGTTTGTTCTATGTGTTGTTACGGTTACTACAATTGGACCGCCTGGCTGGCATTGGGATCACTGGTGTTGCACTCCGCTGGTTTACGTCATACCTCACGGACTGCCAACACTTTGTCCAAATAAAGGGCCACAAGTCTGGGTGTTCGGGTGTTTCACTGGGTGTCCCTCAGGGGTCAGTCTTGGGTCCGCTCCTCTTCATCATCTACCTCCTCCCCCTGGGCACAATCCTCCGTCATCATGGGATCCACTTTCACTGCTATACCGACGACACACAGGTCTACATCTCCTCCAAACCCACCGCCGCCATCCCTCCCACCTCCCTCATCACCTGCCTGGAAGACATCCGGAGCTGGATGAGCAAAAACTTCCTGAAGCTCAATGGCAATAAAACTGAGGCCCTGCTCATCGGTTCCAAATCCACCCTCACTAAATCACAACACACCCCAGCCCCACCCATCATCATCTACGGATTCCCTGTACCCTTCTCCCCCCAAGTCAAGAGCCTCTGCGTCATTCTGGACAGCACCCTCTCATTTGCACCTCACATGAAAAACATCACCCGGACTGCCTTCTTCCACCTCCGTAATATCTCCAGACTCCGCCCATCACTGTCCCAGTCCAGCACCGAAATCCTGTTCATTCATTTGTAACTTCCCGCATCGACTACTGCAATGCCCTCCTCACCGGACCAAATCATCTGACCACATCACCCCTATTCTCATCCAACTTCACTGGCTCCCTGTACAATACCGAATCCACTAGGGGTGCGCATTGGCACTGCCCTCACGATTCGATTCGATTACGATTCACCAGGTAACAATTCGATTCAATTCGATTCTACGATGCATTGCGATGCATCAAAATTCTACTGCACACAACAAGGCAAATGTTTCATCAGTCATGAGGCAATACAAGCAGTCAGATATTGAACAACAGATTTTATTGGCTGCTATGTGTGTATTATCACTCTCCTGTTTCCCCAGGTGGTCCCCTCTGTTAATCCAAACTCGCAGACAGTTTATAATCATATGGATGCTGTTATAATGTGTAGTGATTGAGATCCTGACCCACCAAACATCCTGGAAAGTGACTTAAGTTTGTTAAGTTTTTCGCGCTAAACTACATAATTATACATAATCACCATCAGTAAACAGGACGCTGTCTGACTCTGTCACTCGCTGGGACGGAGGTTGTTTTCTGGGGGAAAGTTCCCTGAAGTCTCGGTCGGGAGAGCTGACGGTCGCTGTGATTTATTTTCGTCACAAACACTCGGTGAGTTAAAGTTGTTTGCCGGTGACAGACACTGTTTTTGGAGCAGAAATGTGAGGAAGAGTCGGGAGGACGGACGCTGCTCCATGTACAGCTGCAGTGTTTGTTTTCCTCATATAAGTTGCCAAAGACTGTTACAGTTACTACTTTACTCTTGTTCGGTCCTGTAACATTGCTTTGTGGGACATTTCTCTGTACTTAGTTGAGTGAAGGACCTGTGTATTTATCAGACTGTCAGACCGACACGCTCTCGTTCCGCGCCTCCGGATTATCCGTTCACACTGGGACGGCTCACCAATAATGCGGCCCTGATACTGTTGTTGTTATGCTAGCTAGTGCTGCCGCTTAGAATGTAGCTACAGGCTGCGCATGTCATTGCAACGTTGCTCCGGAAATGCCCCCGGAAGTAATTGAAACTTTACAACTTTATTGTCCACTCAAGGCCAGAAAATAAACAGTGACATAATCGATTATGGCACGTTGCCGCATCGATGCTGCATCGTGTATGCCCCGCATTGCAATGCATCGCCGAATCGATTATTGTTGACACCACTAGCATCCACTACAAAAACCTCCTCCTCACATACAAAGCCCTCCACCATCTAGCCCCCACCTACCTCTGCGACCTCCTCCACGAATACAGCCCCTCTCGCACCCTCTGCTCAACCTCTGCAGGACTGCTAACCATCCCCACACCACGCCTCAGTACCATGGGTGCCCGAGCCTTCAGCTGCTCGGCACCCAGACTATGGCACTTCCTCCCCCCACACATAAGACAGTCAGACTCCATCACAACATTCAAATCCAAACTCAAAACCCACCTGTTCAAACTGGCACACTCACTCTGACTGGTCACTGTGCACTACACTTTTTCTTTTCTTTTCTTCTTCTTTTTATGTCAATGTTTGTTTTTAATATTCTGTGATGTTATTCTGTGATTCTATGTTTTTATCCTATGTAAGGTGACCTTGGGTGACTTGAAAGGCGCCATCAAACAAATAAAATGTATTATTATTATTATTATTATTATTTATTATTATTATGTAGCTGATGGCTAACAGCGAGCGAAAGCTGTGTTTGTCTCCAACACAGTCTCCAAACTCTTGGACACTGTTCGCATCATCTCTGTCTCCAGTCTGCATGTTTCCAGACTTTTGACTCTGACAACCAAGCGCCATCGTAATATTATTAACATCGAACTCGCTTCAAACGCCATTGCATAGCGGACCGAAGCGGAGCTAACTAGTTAGCCAATTTCCAGCTGACTTCACTATACTCGTCGGCAACTGTAAATACTATCAAACCGCGGCGACACTTACCTGTGGCTCGGGTGCAGTTGCTGGGACCGGTATGGGTGGGACTTATCCTTTTACGAATGTCAGTGTCGAGGCAAAGCCAGCTTTGTACTGACCCTCGTTACTGAAGCAGTCCGATGTGAAGTGGTTAGCACACACATACAAGATAACAGGAACCGCAGCCGGCACATTGTCATTTAAAAATGAAACAACCACTGTCTCTTCTGTTGTTCTGGGACAGAATATAGGCACTTATGTTGATTTATACAACCAACAACAGAGCAATTTGCATACAGCTCTGAGTGACGAAATTGTGAAACACTGCTATCTTACCGCTGGACACACCGAACTTCACCTCGGGGATGAACGCCCCCCTCTCAGATACCACGCAGAGGAGGCTGGCCTATGAAAATGACTCCTTTCATTACATAATGAAAGGAGCTGAATCTGAACGGCCTGTTGGAGCGCCGTTTTACCAGTGGGTGGTAATCGCTTGTTTTCCTCATTCTGGGAGTTGGCAGGCTCAGGGAGGACCAGTTTATATAGAGACCAGAGAAAACGTGTTTTTCATAATATGGGACCTTTAACACACAGTGAAAGGGGTGTACAGATAATTGAATTGATTGATCAAGAAAATAATCAACAGAGACTTCCAGGTTTGGTGGGCATGTGAGAGCAGCGTAGTTTCCGTCCCCCGTAACTCAACTTTGCAAAAACCCGTATTTGTCTTATGCCCTCAACGACCCAAGGCAGAGCTGATGCCTCAAAAACTTGGTATTACATTGTGCCACCAGTAAAAGCAACGAAATCGTCAAAGAAGAGCGAGGGTGAAGCTCCGAGTGCCTGCGCTAACACATGCTTAACTACCATTGAAGGCCTGCTGGAAAAACACAGAGCTAGCATAGCGTCGGATCTTAAAAACTCCTTCGCTGCCCTGGAGTCAAGACTGGACAAAATGCAGACCACGGTGTCAGATCACGGACAACGTATCGTCTCACTGGAAACCAGTGCCGAGTCAGATGACCAGCGTATTCATACTTTGGAGGCGAGATTGGTAGCCTTAGCCGATAGCAACAACAAGCTACTAGCGAAGACGTTGGACCTCGAAAGCTGGAACCGCAGGAATATTATCTGAATCATTGGCCTTCCAGAATCAATCGAGGGGCCAACACCCACTATGTTTTTCTCGAAGCTGTTAGTTGAAGTACTCGGGGAGGAAATCTTAGAGTCCCCTCCTGAGCTCGAGTGCACAGGGCGCTAGCTGTCAAGCCACAACCAGGATTGAAGCCGTGGCCTGTGGTTATTCGTCTGCACCGCTATCAGATTAAGGACCTAATCATTCAAGAGGCCCGCAAAAGAAGAGGGAAACTACAATATCAAGGAACCCCCGTCCACATCTTCGAAGACTACACTCCGGAGGTGGCTGAAGAATGCGCAAAATACCGGACGGTGATGGCAGGACTATACAACCTCTCGCTCAGGCCTGCACTACTCTTCCCGGCTGACCTTCAGGTAACACTCAGCGGCAGGACAAAGAAGAGCGGTGTTCGCTTCAAGCTACAAACAGAGCCCAAGGCCTAGCTAGCTTAGCCGGCTAGGCTAAGCATACACAACACCAAGGCAGCTCCGGTAAGACGTAAGGCCACCATCAGGTATAATTCCGACTACCTATGCACAATAAGCCAAAAGTATATGACTGTCTCATCCAAAGACACTTTCCTGCAGCAGACTGCAGGAAAGTTCAGTAGTTAATGACATTGCTAGGGGCCGGGGGGGGACAACGGCAGGAGCCCAGGTCTCCCCATGGCGGGGTGGGGGGTTTAGGGAATGGGCTGGTAAAGAGACCCTTTTTGTTTGTTCTGTACTGTCAAGTTGCACTGTTTTATGGTTTAAGTTTTTGACATAATTTGTTATGATTTAGCTCACCTACTGCTACCTGCGTCTTAGAATCGACCTGATACCCTTTCTACCATTCGCTGTAACATGTCTGGCTCATTAGACAGAGGGTCCACTGATGGGCATATGGTAAGGTTTACCTCTTTAAACACAGGGGGCTTGAATGCCGCATTAAAACGAACAAAGATCATGACATATCAAAAATCTGAATGCTGATGTGGTGCTTCTTCAGGAGACACACCTGCTAAGGTCTGAACATGGAAAATTGAACCGACCATGGATAGGACAAATCTTTCACTCGCAATTTAATTGTAAAACAAGAGGCACAGCCGTATTAATCAGGAAAAATTTTCAATTTACCTCCAGTAATATCACAGATCCAGAAGGACGTTATACTATTATCTCCGGTATATTATATCAGAAGTCTGTAGTCTTAGCATCAATCTACGCCCCTAATTGGGATGATCACACCTTCTTTAATTCAGTATTATCTCTAATCCCCAATCTGGACTCCCATACTTTGATTCTCGGTGGGGATTTGAATCGTGTCACTGACCCAGTTCTGGACAGATCGCACCCCCGAATTATCCCGCCCTCAAAGATGTCACAAACCTTGTCCACTTTCATGGACCAGTTTGGTTATATTGATCCATGGAGGTTCACGTACCCATCTTCCCGCCAGTATTCCTTTTTCTCGCTCGCCCATCGTTCTTTTTCACATATTGATTACTTCCTGGTGGACAAAAACCTCATCTCTTCACCTCATTTCCCTGCAATATTTACCCATAACAGTTTCAGACCACTCAGCCGTATTACTAGATCTTCGTTTTGACCTAAAGCACAAACATTTTAGGTTTTGGCGTCTCGACCCTCTTTTACTTAAAGAAGAAAAATTCTGTAATTATATTTCTGATTCCATTACAGTCTTCTGCGACACCAACAAAAATAAAGAGACCTCCCCATCATTACTTTGGGATACTATGAAGGCTTTTCTCAGAGGCAAGATAATCTCATATGCATCCTATGCTAATAAACAATGCAGAATGCATAAGGAAGAATTAGAAAACCTAATAGAGGAGTTGGACAGATCGCTAGCAGTAACAAATACTCCGGACTTGTATAAAGAGAGACTTAGACTTGACTTACTCCTTTCAACAGAAGCTGAACGACTGCTTCGCCGTTCCTATCGATCGCTGTACGAGCATGGTGAAAAGGCTGGGCGCCTCCTCGCTCACCAGCTAAAAGCTAGACAAGCATCCAACCAAATTATCCAGATTAGAGATGAATTAGGCACAGTAGTGACCGACCCAATTAAATTAATACCTCATTCAATACATTTTATTGTCAAGTGTACAAATCTGATTGCCCTAGCGATGGATGCCTTCTTTCAAAAATTGGACTTACCAAGAGTTTCACCCAATGACAATCAGGCACTGGACGCTCCTTTAACACTTTCTGAGATAAAAGAAGCAATAAGCTCATTGAATAGTGGCAAATCACCGGGCCCCGACGGGTACCCCGTTGAGTTTTATAAGCGATTCTCTAACCAGCTAGCCCCTTTACTTCTGGAGGTGTTTAACCATTCATACAGTCAAGGCTCTCGACCAGCCACCTTAAGGCAAGCCTCCATTTCCCTCATCCACAAAAAAGACAAGGATCATTTAAACTGTGCATCATACAGGCCAATCTCCCTCCTACCTGAATCTATGTGAAAAAACTTGGAAAAATTTTAGCTTGTCGTTTGGGGCCTATTATGCTTTTAATCCTTTCAGAGGACCAAACGGGGTTCATCGGTGGGAGGCACTCCTTTTCAAATATCAGAAGGCTTCTCGGCGTCTCCAAAAGTGAGTGTTTTCCAATAAATCAATTGGCTACAGAAATTCTAACTCACCTCATACCATTCAAGACCGCTGTGGCAGGCATAAAATATTTAGGAATAATGGTCACACGATCTATGCGCACACTGAAAGAACAGAACTTCTCGGTACTGACGACAGCAATTAAACAAGATCTTCAAAAATGGAACCGTTTACCACTGTCTCTGGCAGTGCAAACAGTAAAAATTAATATCTTACCAAGGTACCTTTACCTCTTTCAATGCCTTCCAATCTTCCTCCCTCAATCATTTTTCAAGCTTATCAACAGCATCATATCTACGTTCATTTGGGCAGGTAAGCAGGCCAGAGCAAATAAATCTCTGCTCCAGAGGAGCAGATCATCAGATGGCCTGGGATTGCCCGACCTTCTTGGGTACTATTGGGCGGCTAACACACAAAAGATTTTGCTCTGGTTCACCTCACCGCAACACACTTGGTGCCAGTTGGAGGCGAATTCATGTTCCACGTCACTCCTGGCACTAGTATGTGGCACGCTCCCTCTTTCTCTCGCAAATTCTACATCCAACCCCATTGTAACAAACACATTAAAAATTTGGACTCAGGTCAGAAAGTGGTTTGGATGGCTCTCTTATCTTCAAACTACACCGCTTTGTAAAAATCACTTATTTATGCCAGTTAGGATTGACTCACACTTTACAGCTCTGGAAAATAAAGGCCTGAGATGCCTGGGTGACTTGCACATAGATGGACTGTTCGCCAGTTTCAACCAACTACGCTCAACGTGTGGACTAGGTAACACAGACTTTTTTCGCTTCTTCCAACTTCGCGACTTTGCTCGAACCTACTCTCCTCAGTTCCCCCAAGCCCCACCCCTCAGCAGTATAGACTTAGTACTCCAGGCTAAAACTTTGCCCAAGGGCCATGTCTCATGATCTCTTATCACCAACAAATGATACATCTGTGAATAAGAGCAGGGCAGACTGGGAAACCGAACTTCAGACAAGCATTTCCGATGCTCTATGGAAAAAAGCGTTGGAAGCTGTGAACTCTTCCTCTAGCTGTGCCAGACTTTCTGTTATCCAATTTAAAGTACTCTTCAGACTGCATTATAGCAGAGATAAATTCTTCAAACTTTATCCAGACAGGACCACTGAAGCTTGTGTCTAATTATTGGCAATCATTTTTTAAATATATCTCTGACATCCTGGGAATATCTGTTAGTCCCTCGCCACAGATAGCCATCTTTGGGGTGCCTCCTGATGAACTAGTCAGGAGAAAACTAGAAACTAGAGAAAATTAAATTCAGCCTCAGAGGCTGTCCGGAGAAGTTTCACTCACACTGGAAACCTCTACTTGATTATGTGGATAAACTCCCTGCTACTGAAACGTCCCCCTGATTCTATGCCCACACCTTGCCCGGTTCGCCAACCCCCTCCTTAGATATAACTCCCTTGACTTTGACTGGCCCAGGAATAGGTGGTCGTTCGGTTGAATATGCAGAGACGCAGGCAGCAAACAACCTATGGTACACCGCACTTTTCTTTTTTTTTAAATTTCTTTCTTTCTTTCTCTCTATATTTATTTATGTAATTATTTGTTTATAATTTTCTTTTCCTACAAGTACGCACCGTCATCTTAACTGATCTGGGTACGCTCACCTGCGGATATAATGATGTGAGGGTCTCTGGGATGGGTGGAGTGGGGGTGGGGTTATATAGAAAAAAGAAAATGTGACTTTTTTTATGGATGTATTGTTTACAGCAATTGTGAATCAATAAAAAAGAAAGAAAAAAAAGAAAGAAAATAATCAAATATGAAAATAATTGTTAGTTGCAGCCCTAATATCTGCACATTGCAGCGACATTAAGGTTAAGAAAAGATGGCTATGGGAAAAAAAAACTGTTTTAATAAATAACATTGTAGTAACTACACTGTCTGGCCAAAAAAAAAGTCAAACACACAAATTTTTCGTTGGACTGCCTTTAGCTATGATTATTAGTGGTGTCAACAATAATCGATTCGCCGATGCATTGCAATGCGGGGCATGCACGATTCAGCATCGATGCGGCAACGTGCCATAATCGATTATGTCACTGTTTATTTTCTGGCCTTGAGTGGACAATAAAGTTGTAAAGTTTCAATTACTTCTGTCGGTCTGACAGTCTGATAACTACACAGGTCCTTCACTCAACTAAATACAGAGAAATGTCCCACAAAGCAACGTTACAGGACCGAACAAAAGTAACGTAGTAACTGTCTTTGGCAACTTATATGAGGAGAACAAATACCGCAGCTGTACGTGGAGCAGTGTCTGTCCTCCTGTCCGTCCTCCCGACTCTTCCTCACATTTCTGCTCCAAAAACAGCGTCTGTCACCGGCAAACAACTTTAACTCACCGAGTGTTTGTGACGAAAATAAATCACTGCAACCGTCAGCCCTCAGGACCGAGACTTCAGGGAACTTTCCCCCAGAAAACAACCTCCATCCCTGCGAGTGACAGAGTCAGACAGCATCCTGTTTACTGATATTAATTATGTATAATTATGTAGTTTAGCGCAAAAAACTAAACAAACCTAAGTCACTTTCCAGGATGTTTGGTGGGTCAGGATCTCAATCACTACACATTATAACAGCATCCATATGATTATAAACTGTCCTCGAGTTTGGATTAACAGAGGGGACCACCTGGGGAAACAGGAGAGTGATAATACACACATAGCAGCCAATAAAATCTGTTGTTAAATATCTGACTGCTTGTATTGCCTCAAGACTGATGAAAAATTTGCCTTGTTGTGTGCAGTAGAATTTTGATGCATTGCAATGCATCGTAGAATCGAATTGAATCGTTACCTGGTGAATCGTAATCGAATCGAATCGTGAGGGCAGTGCCAATGCACACCCCTAATGATTATGGCAAAAAGTGACCGGGGCATCATTCTGATAAGCTCACACAATGTCACAACATTTATTTATCCAGAGTTGCATTAATTTTTCTTGTCTGGGCTCTGTGGTGGTCAATCCATGTGTGCAAATGATGTCTCATACTCCCTGAACCACTCTTTCCCAGTTTGAGCCCCATTAATCGTGGAACTGTCATCCTGGAATATGCCCGTCCCATCAGGGAAGAAAAAATCCATTGATGGAAAAACCTGATCATTCAGTAGATTCACGTAGTCTGCGGGGACCTGACCAACTGAATCAACCCCAGATCATAATACTGCCCCCACAGGCTTGTACGGTAAGCACTTGGCATGGTCCATCACTTCATCTGCCTCTCTTCTTACCCTGATTACCTCCCATCATTCTGGAGCAGGGTAAGTCTGGACTCATCAGACGCTGTCGTAGCAATCTTTCCTGCCAAAAGCCATCACTTTATACAATAACTCTCTCACCTCTGCCTGATAGAGAACTCTGGTCTCTCTACTGTTTTGTTGTATATATTATTATTGTTTATTGTTTATAGCACACTGTGCACTGTATATATTCACTATGTATATATTGGATTCTATTTATGTTATGTACGAAGTGTTTTATTTGTGGACCCACTACTGCTATAACAAAATAATTTCCCAGTCTGGGATCATTACAGTATTTCTATCTATCTATCTATCTATCTATCTATCTATCTTTTTCTAATCATTATGCTCCCTAGCAAACTGCAGCCTTTATTCTGACTAGCCTCCCTGACAAGTGGTTTTCTTAAGGCTACACTGCTGTTTAGTCCCCGTGTCTTGAGTTCTCTTCACATTGTGCCAGTGGAAATGTTCTTACTTTCACTATAAAACATAGTGGTGAGTTCTGCTGTTGATTCTTTACGATTTGATGTCACCAAAGATTAAGTGTTCTTCAATCACGATCATTCAAGATTTTTGCAACCACATGTCTTCCTCGAAGATGATGGTTCACGACTCTCCTTCCAGGTTTTAATAATGCATTGGATAGTTCTTAACCCAATTTTAGTAGTTCCCCTTAGCTGTTTTCTTTGCTTGATGCAGAGCAATATTTTGGCCCGTCTGAAACAGAGTAACATCTTTTCCACAACCACAGGATGTGTCTTCCGACATGTTTGAGAAATGAGAAGCTCCCCACAGTATCAGTTGGAGTTAAATAACTTGTTGCCAGCTGAAACATTTTAATCACTGCAGTAATTATCCAATGGAAGGCTCTTTCCTATCTGTCTAGCTAAATCCAGGCGGTGACGTTTTTTTGGCCAGGCAGTGTACAAAGGTCTGCCTCAGGAAAACAAATCTAGTCTCCTATGTGAAATTTACACTCGCTACATGTCCATCCACCACCCAGACCCCCACATCCTCACTTTCTACCTTGCTACGTACTATGTGGCACACTACTTCATGGATTGTAACTGAACACTGGCATTGGATGTAAAATGTGAGATGCAGAATCATCCTTTCTACAAATACAGTCATCTGCTACATTGTGCATCAAAACCCCAGAACACAACCTACTGAAACATCCATAAATGACAACGTTTGACAGAATGAAGCAACATAAAGTCAAATTCCTTTTTTCAATATGTGTGATGTTAAAGGTTCAGGTGTCCATCAGAGCCCTGGAGGCCTTGTGAAGAGGAAACCTAGGACCAGAAACAGCAAACCAAGACAATACGGCTGTGTGAATAGTAAGATGAGTGATTCAGCTTTTTTGTCTTTTCAAATCCAACCTTCTGGAGACAAACCTGACTGAGCCTGATCTTGGAGCACATCGGTAATCTACAAGAGTGACTCAAGAAGTTCTGACTACCTAGAAACTCACAACAGTATTGCAGTAAAGACCAACTTTGACAGGGACAGATCAAATCCAAAAGGAACCAGGTTCAAAGGTCTAGAGAGACAGAGTGATTACATAACATACTGAATTTGAACCAGCTCCAAAAGGCACCATGTGTTCTATTCATCACTAAATCATTACATTTAGTAGAATCTTTTTGATTTTTGTCACTACCACTCAATCTAGGTTCACTGGATTAAAACAGTTCTATTTAGGTGTAAAAGGGAAACATGAAATAGCCAAATAAATGCTAAATAATAATAAATTAAATAAATAAATACATTCATGATGCAACATTCAAGAAACTTTATTTTCAGAAAATTACATCCAGTTAGGGCTCAAACAACAAGAAAAAAACATCACACCTATGAGACTCATAAAATACACAACAGTTCCATGAATCAATAAAGCACATTTGCAAAACTCCATTAAAAGAGTGGTGTTTATTGTGAGGCTCAAACCGCAGGTCGCTCAAACAAAGGAGTGCCCTGCTGCTACACAGATTAACACACAATATTGAATTACATATAATTAGAGAGTACTATTATTCAACTAAAGTTATCTTTAACAAGTAAATCTCCATCCAGTGCCTTGATCTCACTTGTAAAAAAAGAAAAGGAAGTAAAACCCTCGGTGGAAGTTGCATAAGCAAGCATTGAGTCCACCCACCCTCCCCACATTGCCATGGTCCAGTTGTCTCAGCCTGACAAGACATCACTCATCAGGGCAGACGGCCAATGAACTCTGGTCAGTAGGGGAGGGAAGTGGGTGTCGTGTGTGCACTGGGTTGAGCTTCAGAGAGCATATCCATGTCAGACAGGGCTTCAACAGCAGCAGCAATAAAGTACTTGCATTTGTTTGAAGACGAACAGTCATTTGTCTAAAAGTGGTATCGTATGGAATTTTTCTGGTAGTTGTTGTAGACTCCTAGCACACAGCAATGATAATGTGTCTGTGTGAGGTTCAGGAGGTCATCAAATTATCTGTGTCTGTCTTAAAACTGAAGTTCTCACATGAATTCCAAGTTCATTTGAATCACAAGACATTTTGTTCTCAAGACAAAAAAGATGAAGAAAAGATAAAGGCTGATGCACAGGATAGTTAAACAACATGAGCAGAATGCAGATGTTCATATAGAATCTGAATCTATAGAACCCGTACCTTCTTCCACTTTAAAGGCATAATTTGTCAGAAATGGTGGCTCAAAGGTAGCCCCAAAACTACAGGGGCAGCAAAATCAGTAACTGCTGCTCACCACACTGTTGTAAATTTCTTTGGCTACAGCAAGAAGCTGCCATTAAAAAGTAGTTTTTTGCCCTGATCTTGCCATCGCCAATGTCTTTCGGAGCTCACCGACAAAGAGTCCCAGATGAGAGCCAGATGTGCACGAGCTCCCATGAATGACGATTAGCATGTGTGTACTGTTCAAAGATCCGATCCCGGAGCTCGGGGAAAGCTATCAGACTAAATATTTGGTTGAGTCGCACACGGGGGAAACTACAGGGGCTATAAGACTATTGCCTCTTGGGGTACAAAGTGGTCCTACGAGATATGATGGGCTGGGGCTAGCTAGTTTGCATGCTAACTTCAGCAGACATCTCTGCAATACAGTAGATAGACGTCAACATTGTTGTTTCTTATTCTGTTTAAAAAGTGTTCTGTTTTTTTTATGTTTTAAAGATGCACTCTATGGTTTGTACATTTCATCACAAGGAAAAGATCTTCACTGACTAACTTGTTTTTTCTGCCAAAACCAACTAAATAAACAAACTGGCTTTATTTTCATGACTGAATAAAGTGAACAATCAAACTAACCTTAAAGGACGACATAATGTATGCTGTTTTACGGTGGCCGACCCTTCCTCCTTTCTCGCTTCAAACAGTGTTCTGGGACCTTATTTTCCTCTGACAACAGCTTCATTACCTCATCAATATTGTAAATATTAAAATTTTGAATCAAAAGAGTTTGAATTTCTTCTCCAAAACTACATTTTGCCCCTCTAATCTATAATTCTGGTCATATCTTAGACTCTTAGTTCTCTCATATTGTTATGGAAGCTTTTAGCCTACACACAGGGTATTCTTGAACTTTTAGGTTCTAGACAGATCAGCAAAGGGGTTTCCATATAAGTTTTACTGTTTCATACTCATCTGCGAACAGCAGCGCCAACAACAGGTGGTTGTAATCACACAGAACATAACATAACATTATTTATGGGTTAAGGCTTCTCGACCCCACCCACACCCACATAAAAAAGGGAGAGGGCTATGACCTTTTTCCTTGACTCTGACCCTCCAATGTGCTCTCTGCACTGACCACTTGAACTTTTCAAAGACGTGAATATAGACACATGGAAACTCTTCTATCACTCATATTCACTGCCCATGAGTCAAGCTCAAAGATAAGGTCCTACACACTACTTATTTTTATTGACTGGGCTGCACCACGAGAGGCATTTCATATTGTCTATTGAATGGTTCACTCAATGACAAGGTGAATTACTTTTCATTCACAATTTAGGCACCCCAACAAAATTATGTCTGTCTTCAAATGTCTCCTGACAGTGAAGCCATGCTGCAGTTTACTTTCATTCTCACTCATCCACACACCGTTTTGTGACAGAAACCAGTATAACTACATCAAAAAGGTGTGTCACCACTTTTAGTGCCATGGCATTCGCTGGCCGCCAAAAAGCATTGTATCACTTCTCTCTCCAGAGCTCAGTATTTTCCCTCAGTCGCCTTCTGTCATGCAGGAAACAAAAAATGGTATTGCTTGCTAGCTGACATTAGCAACTTATAGTTGGCTTAATTGGTAGCACACCTTTCTGTTGTAAAAACAAACAAAAAACAATTAAAATGAAAAAGAAAATATGTGTAAAGAGCCATAGACTAAGCATTGACTTTCCACAGAGGCTGATAGCATGTGGCTGTGGAGGGTCAGCTCGGTGTGTCCGTGAGTAACACCGTTCACGTCAACTTTAATTCTCTGTCGCACTGAAGGGAGCCCTTCAGAGGAGTGAGCTCAACGCTACAGTTCAGACCGCGTCTTCGGGACACAATACATGACAAGATAACACTACGGAACTTAGCATAAGAGCTGACGTGAAAATGATTATTTTACATGCTCATTTGAGGCCATTTACAGGAAATTCAATCGGCCAGCCTCTAGCTATGCGTCACCTCACGTTGAGGTCCTGATCGTCTCCACTCCTCCTCACTCACCTGTCTTGAAGCGGAGGTCTTCATCGTCCTCGGAGCCGAACTCTCGCAGGAGGGAGAGGAAGAGTATACCGAAGGCGTTCTGGATCCCGAACACCGAGCCGTTACACCACATGGCAGCCAGCATAACTATCCATCCCCAACCGCCCTCGGGGTGCACAAACTCAACCTCCTCCGGTCCGGGCGCCTGGACGATCACTTTGCTGTCCCCGTTCTCCTCCTTCTCCTCCTGCGGCCGCATCTCGTCGGCGGGCTCACCGGCGGGCTCACCGGCGGGTACCTCATCCTTCCCTGCTGTATTACCCTCTGGCATCTTGTTGCCTTCTGTCACTGAATCTATGTTAGGTTTATATTCAAACTGCCACAGCTGTTCAGTGCTATGGTGTCGTCTGGTGGTATGTAGCCTGCAATGACAGCTTAAAACAGATGACAATTCAAATAGAAGTTATTGACAGCTGTCTGGTTAGAATAAGGTTGGATCCATTGAGGTGAAGCTTAAGTTAAGGGCTGTATCGATAGGTCGACATCTGTTCCTACAGTAACTGTCAGAACGCTTCTGTTGCAATATTATAGAGAGCGGAGGGGCGGGACTCCAGGGAATCCTGCAGCTGATTGGTCGCTGTCATTTGCCCGTGACGACCACGTAAAGTCTGGAAATATTTTTTTTTACAGACTAATGTCGCTTTAACGTGTAGGTTTGCACAACTACTAAGAAAAAGCTAACTCATATATGCATTGAATGGCTGTTTTTTTTATGGTTGTGTATGTTATCCGTCTTTTATGGTGTACGTATTATGTGTACTGTGAGCTATGGGATACATAGAATTTCCCTGAGGGGATGAATAAAGTATCTATCTATCTATCTATCTATCTATCTATCTATCTAGCCTTCACGGCTCCAGCAGCTCCATCAGTGTGCTGGTGATAGGTTTCACTTCACTTCCGACCTGCTAAAAATAGATAAACTGAAAGGCGAGCAAAAGGACAGACGTGCAGACGGATATGTGCAGTGAGCAGAATATTTAAAGGATAAGTTCACCCAAAAGTAAAAATCCAGTCATCATCTCCTCCACCCATGATGATATAGTCAAGTGAAGTTTCGCAATCCACAGAACATTTCTGGAGCTTCATAGCTAAACAGTGTTGCCGCATTCTGCTGAACAACAGAAGTAGCTGGAGACTTGATTTAAAATGGGGGGAGGACCGGTCCAGCCTAACAGACACCCATTTTTATAACGGAATCTTCACTGAAGCTGCTAAGCTAAAGGCATTAGTGCGCTCCCAGTCTGAAGAGGGTCCACAAGCTCGAATGCAGGTCCAGGGGAAAGAACATCTTTTCAAATCAATTTGAGATCTCAGGGCTTCTGCAGGCTTCGACCAGGGGCGAAAGTAAAAATAATAATAATAATACAATTATTAAACCATCATCATTGAGTATATATTTCAGATATAATAATACAATTAATTAACTCTTTGTTTTGACTTGTTTTGGGCAGTAAAAGTTAAATATCCCCATTAGCGTTAGCGCGCGTATCAGTGACGGTGTTTAATTGCAGTCAGTAGATGCGCCGTAACTACAGTGATCACAATGTTGCCTAAATCAAAATCTGGTTTTCAAAAAAGGAAAGAGAGGAAAGAGACAGAGGAGAGACAAAGGAACCAAGAAAGGTGGGTAGCCTATAGTCACCCTAACCCTATTAACCTGTTGGCTTAATGTCCATAGTGAAAAAAACTAGCTAGCTACAGACTAGTGTTAGCCTACATTTCATCAACATTTAATCAGTGCAGGGAAACGTTTAGCAAGATATTCATATTAAATCATTGTCCCTGCTCCTTTTAGCAGACTTAACAACAGATGAGTCAGCAGCAGCCCAGTCTCCCCATGACTGTACACCTCCCTGTCCCAGTGAAGAAGGTGAGCAACATTGTGTTCAATGACATGCCAGTTAGCATCATTGCAGGGAGTCTGTGGGGTGTTCTCTATCCCTCTTGCTCTTTGTACCATCACAAAAAATGAAATATTTATTAATGACAGAAATTAAAACACACATTTTTTTCTCACATAATGATCAATGAGGCAGGGTATAATTAAAATAAACATGTCGATAGAACAGATACATCAAGTGCATCAGCAGCAGCTGTCTGTCAGCCCACTGTAAAATGAAAATAGCCTATAATCCATATTTATTTCAGAACGATTTTCATGTAATAAAAACAGTTATGAAATAAAAAGAGCATATGTATGTGTATATATATTATAGTTCAAATTCAGAAAGAATGTGTGGTCAGTAGTTTGGGACTCTCGCCCACCTGCTTTGCAGTAAGAACAGAGGAGAACATTTCTGTTGCATGCAGACTGTGTGACTCAATACAACTCTCAATACAAGCAGAGAAATGTTTATATTTTCTGGAAATCAGAAGATTATATGGTTGTTGCGATTTAATCAGAAGATTAAATCGCAACAACCATATAGCCTCATATATGTATTTTTTCACCCCAAATCCAATGCGACCACCTGTGAGTCTACACTTGTGGAGATAAATTAGACCTGAATGTGGTACTACAAGGGAGACAGTGAGCAGTAACCAAGTAACTGTCATGTTGTTCTTTTCACAAATATGGTAGTGATAGTCAAAAATATCATTAAAATGCACAGTTTTATATAAAACGGCATAAAAAAATTCACCGGCCTATACAAGGGCCCAATTACATTACTTTAAATGGGGCCCAAAATCCCTGGCGGTGCCCCTGGCTTCAACTATGCTGACTGAGCTGTATTAAGCCATTTTATGTGTTTTAATAAGGTTGTTGTTTTGTTTTTTTTTACATTAAAAAAACCAAGTCCCCATCTACTTCAGTTGTTTAGAAGAATGATGCAACACTGTTTAGCTGTGAAGCTCCAGAAAGGGTTTCTCTGTTGTGAATGAAGAACATCTGACCACCCTCATGGTTTTTATTTTGTATTCTCCTGTAGAGAGTGGCTGGGTCTGAAATCACCCACTCATTCCCTACTCCCTAGTCGCTACATAGGGCGTCCAACATAGTGGACTATATAGAGAGCTCATCTGCAGAAAGAAAAAAGCACTTTCGGGCGCCGTTGATTAAGTCACTGCTGTCGCACAGTTGAAACGTCATACATCAATGCCAGTTGTGGACTATGCATTTGTCTGTCATTTCCTTCTCAGCGCAATGCATGATGGTAAATATTGCTTGGTTAGTGACCATCGGTTGTACACTACTTTTCGCAGTGCATTGTGGGATACTTTGAGTCCACCATATAGGGTCTAATAATTCCCGCTAGACATTTGGACAGCACTACAAAATGGCGCAGTCACTATGTAGTGCACTATATAGTGCACTATATAGGGAGTAGTGAGCGATTTTGAACACAGCCTGTCATTACAGTTCTCTGATGGGAAGCAATAAACGAACAAATTACATTGTGTTCCGTGAGTTTGTGTATTCTGCTGTCAAACAGCAAACTCTTGTGGTGTTTCAGTGTTATGACTTACCCTAAAGTTCAAATGTAGTGTTACATCTAGCTTTAACACAAGCTCTTCCTATTGATCCCAAACATGCTTTTAAAAGAATGAGTTCACAAACCTACATTTAATAATGATTGGAAATATAGCACCCATCTGCCACCTGATCTCCCTTTGCAGTAAAAGCAGTCATTTGTAGTCATTGTTAACCCTACAAACATAACACATTTTGACTAACAGAAAGCAGTGAACCTCTGCGTTACATTAATTATTGTGTACTAAGATTTAGCTAGGGATAAGGACTGGTTCAACTAGAAATGTGTGTGATTCAACCTGTGGCAATTAACAAAGCTGATGAGTTTAAACACTGTTTAAGAAAAAGTCAAGTCCCACTATACACTACTCACAAAAAGTTATGGATATCTGGCTTTCGGGTGAAATTTATGGAAAATGTAAAAAGTTCACGCTACAGTGGTATTATATCAAGAAAGTATGGCATTTAAGTAGAAACATACAATGGCGATTTCCTCATGTCAAACAATTTGAAACAAAAGCCAACAACAGTGGTGGGTATACCACAACAAAAAATGTCAATGTCTCAATAACTTGTCATGTGCCCTTGAGCATCAATTACAGCTTGACAACGACGTCTCATGCTGTCCACAAGTCGAGTTATTGTCTGCTGAGGCATGGCATCCCACTCTTCTTGAAGGGCGGCCCTCAGGTCATTGAGGTTCTGGGGTACAGAGTTACGAGTCTCAACGCAGCGACATAGATTTTCTATGGGATTCAGCTCTGGAGAAAGTGCAGGCCACTCCATTTGAGTGGCCTGCACTTTCTCTCTTAATGATGTTATTCAGGTAGTATGGGTTTGTCACTGTACCATTCACAAAGTGTAGGGCAGTTCTGTATTGACTAGACACACCTGCCTACACTAACACCACCACCACCAAAAGCTCGTCTGGTGACAACAGTGGCTGATGCATAGCGCTCTCCTTGACGTCTCTAGCATTGTTGGGGCCATCATTTCTGCTCAACGTGAATCGACTTTCATCAGAGAACAGCACTGAGGCCCACTGGTCCCTCGTCCAGCGTAAATGCTCCCTGGCCCATGCAAGACGATGACGCCTGTGCCTGGTGGTGTGGTCTGGTACCCTTGCAGGTCATCTAGCACGCAGACCACACTGATGCTAACCGTTTCAAATGGTCTGATGTGACACTTGAGTGCCTCTCACCTCCCTTAAATGTGCCTGGAGTTGAGTGGGTTAGGGTTATCATCCGGTTCCACAGGGCACGGTTCACAATGAAGCAGTCATCAGTGTGGGATGTGGCCAATGGACGTCCACTTCTATGCCTTTCTGTGACTCTTCCAGTCTCTCTGTTGCAACCTGCTGATGACACTCTGTCACACTCAAAGCTCAGTGGCCACTTCTGTCTGAGAACATCGTGTTTGAATCCTCGCAATTGCAGTGTACTGCTGATCAATTGTTAGGTGTCGTCTTGGTCTCATGATGTCAAAATGTGAACAGCATGATGAGGACTGTTTAAATACCAATTCTAACTGAACCAGGAAATGTATTGGTTGGATCAAACACCTGTTGTGAATTTGGACATTTTTTGGACAGTTGGGACATGCGCATTCAAATCTTTAGAGAAGGTCACATTAAGTTCATCTGTAAAGGTTATAGTGGATTTTAGGTTCATCCTGAAATTTCACCTGAAAGCCGAATATCCCTGACTTTTTGTGAGTAATGTATGAAACGATCATAGAAAAAAACTAAAGTAATATGGATACAGTGAGCACAGGAAGTGAAAATCTAAAACTTAAAGCTCTAATCAGCCCAACATAGTTTACACACCATTTTATTTCCCTTGAAGTGATTGCATCCAATGAAAATATTGTTTTTACACAATTCAACTTACAGAAGAAACCATCAACTGCCCTGACTTCCCCTGCAACTGTAAATAATACAGAACATTTTTTGGACTTTTAACCTTTTCTGATGCTTGCTTGTGTGGTTTAACCAGAGATCTGAGACAAAACTATCTGAGCGTCACATGGAAACAAAGGGAAAAACACATTAGGTTGCAAAAATAAAAGCATCCTGTTTGCCTGGCAGTTGTTCACACGTCCATCACTGGCAGTAAAAGCAGCCAATGATAAGCATATGGTCAGTCTTGTGTCCAGTATCAATGGAATGGACAGGGGTAGATAGATACTTGACTTTATTCTGTGAGCTTGGCTTCTGTGGCCACTTTGGGTGCCTGTCCATCCTGTTCTTCAGCAACCACATTTCCCTTCCTCTTCCTCAAGCCCTTCATCTTACGTGTGCGCAGCTTGGATAGATCCTGCTTCTGCATGTGTACCCGGCCAAACTTGGTGCCAAAGGCATCATGGGAAATGTTCTTCTTCTTCTTTGCCTGTAACGTTGAAAGGTGAAGCATTAACGACATGTCCGTTTGTGACCTTCTCTTTTATTGACAAAGCTATTTTTGCAAGTTGTTTTGTCATACTTTGTCCAAGTTTAATGTAGGTCTATTGTTCAATTCGTACCACCAATACATCAAATGTACAACAGGCCCCACTTCTTATGGCTGACATCTCTCTCCAAAACATGTATCATTACCTAAATCGCAATTTTGGGGATAATGCCTGTTATATTTCTATAATTTTTTAGACAGTGGTTTGTGTGGGGATGTCATTTTCCTATGCTGCTAGCCATGCGACAATGTTGGACCATTCATGACTCACTCACTCATTCTGTCAGTCAGTTGTAGTTTTAATGTTAGCATCAACTTAGAGCACTGATAGGTACAGCGCAGACTCATAACAGTTGGGCCAAGTCTGACGATGGAGAGTGTTAGATGTTCTAAAATGGTAACTGTGCAGATATTAAATTTAGGAAATAAATATATAATCTATCCTCTGGTGCCACCCTAAGGACAAACTTGATCTTTTTCAGTCCACCAGTGGTCAATAAGTAAGAACAGCCAAGTTGCCTTTTCACCCATCCAACAATTTAGTTTGGCCTAATGGGGCCATTCATGTGCCGATAGACTTTAAGTATTTTTCAAAAAATAAAAGCTTAGTTATATGCACAGATGAATGAACTAAAAAGGAAAAAAATAATGCCAACTTTTTAAATTTAAGACATTTTCTCCCAAGCCCTTATTAAGTTCATTGATACCACATTTTTATTGTGTGCACATTGTGCACACAGTGGCCCTTATTTATCAAACGAACATACGGCAGAAAACCGTGCGTACAACCATCTCCACGCAAACTTCGGCATTTATCAATTTGGACGTGAGCAGAAGCTGCGATCAGATCTCACATCAGGTATGCAAATCTAAGTCTGTGGATTTGCGGTGCAGCACAAGCATAAGCAGTCACATATTTAGAACAGATCAAAACGGATTACTTTTTACTGATACCACTTTTCTGTAAAATAAAATATAATAACATGACAACTAATTAACAGAATACCTAATAACCCCGCTGGCAAACCTGCTACAGAGCATGAAAGCAGATTCAATAGTGCGCACACACGCACACGGGTCACAGTGGAGCTGCTTCGGGTTGCTGAAGGGCAGGTGGCTCCGTCTCGGACCAGCAGGGGGAACTCTGCTGTATACCCCAGAGAAAGTGTGCCATATTATTTTGGCCTGTTTAGTTTTGAACAACATTGCATTAGTGAACGGAGTGCCTTTGATGTGCCGGCGCTGCCGGGATGCCGATCTCCATCTGGGAAAAGTTTATCTTCTTGCCAGTGCTTCTTTTCTCCATGTTCGACCTCAGTGGGCGAGGTCTCCGAACCAGGAATATTTAAAGGCGTAACATGTTAATGACGATCGCATTCAGCCGCTGCATTTATCAAGAGCCGATCATTCGTACGCTGGAATTGGTCAGATATGAATGTTTCATAAACCACACGTGTGTCCTGTCGTAAGACCAATTCTGCGCTCAGATCTACGCCCGTTTTCACGCAAGATTGATAAATGAGGGCCAGTGTGTCTCATTTTCATGTAATTACTATTTTTTCATCAAACGAAAGCTGAGGAATTCTTATTCAGGTGATCTTTACCTTCAGAGCCTTTGGCCGTCTGTGAGCTAATTTGTACAAGTCATCTGAAGCCAGATGTGTTCTTCTCAGGACTAAGTCGCAGGATGGCCCGATCTCTTCCAGCTCTATCCGTGGTGTTCGGCACCCTGACTTCTTCAACAGAGACCTGCAGTGACACATAACATCCATATTGTTATGAGGGACGTTAGATGAGACAAAACTATGTGACTTTTGAATACCAAAATTCAACAGTTACTTAAAGTGAAACTCTCGCCAAAAAGCAACCAAGGCTTTATTTGTGATTGAATATGAGTCAAACCTTCGTGTAAATGCACAATTACACCGAAAGAGGCACTTTAAAGATTTACCGTAGTTTCGTTTTTGGGCAAGCCAATTTTCAGTGGGGTTTTACGCTAGCATCCAAGTGCGACCTAACAGGCAGGCTTGAGGAGCGGTCCACCATTACTCTCTTGCCTGTTGCACTAGGTTGGGATCGACACTTTTTGTCTGCCATGACGGCTGCGTGCCGGAGGTGCTACTGCTAACGTGAGTTGTCCAAAAACCTTCTTTTTAGTAAACTCTGTGTACACAATGCTCTCAGTGCTCGTGTTCATGTGTAGAGACCCTGGTGATACTACGAGCAAAGTTTCATGTTGTGTCGAGCCTTCTTAGTGTTTCAAAAATAGCGATTTTGATGCTAGCGTAAAAGTACCCCTGCACTCCATTGAAAATTAGCTTGCCCAAAAACGAAACTACAGTAAATCTTAAAAGTGCCTAAAAATTATGCTTTTAAATCGCAAATAAAGCCTTGGTTGCTTTTTGGCGAGAGTTTCACTTTAAATTCCAAACATGAGTTGACTCAGGTAAGGTAAGGTCAATCCACCAGGATTTGTCACCCAGAACACAAGTTTGTTACGCTGACTAGATGCAAACATGATTTTGTTTTAACCAGTTCTAATTTCTACACCTGTAGCTGCGCATGTAGATTTTCCCATCCAGGGCAGTGAAGTGTAGAACATGTTCCAAACCTGCCAGACGCACAGCAGACACAGTGGGACCTCTGAAGAAGTCTACAAGGTGGGTCACATAAATGGACAAGGACTGATATGAGAAGTAGAAGAAAACAAATGTTCTCGTCAACCAAATCTAGAAAGACATTCTGTGATATACAGTTACTAGTATATACCTAAGAGCAGACTTTTCAGACGTCTGTGTTCACTGTCTGTATCAAAAGCCTCCCCTGCAAACACAAGCATTGGTTTGGTCCCTTCAGGACATTTGCTGGCCTGCAACAGAAGAACACAAAAATTACATTTTAGGAGACTGTGGGGTTTTACCTGTGTTCCCTCAATCACTGTAAGAAAAGGGCAGACAAAACACATTTCAAGCCTGGTATGCAACTACAAAATGAGAAAGAATAAAAGGCAGACAAGAATGTGGTTTTTCCCTTCTCGAGTCAAGGATGTTATATAGAGCACAGGACACAGCGTTGGAGGCAGAGCCCCATTCTGTCCTATGAAAGCTGCTCAGTCAGACTTACCAGGTATGAAACACCCAGAAGATCTGTATGGTGGAGCCCATAGAGCATGCGCACTTAAGACTTCCACTGGCCGAGCTGGCAAACTTTCAGTTTAGTGCCTGGCTAACGTGAATGGGGATAAAATGATTTAATCGTGTCGCTCTTCTAGACTTCACAAATTTTATTCGACCAAATGGCTCAAATTCTGATAGTCAATCCAGTCATTTTGTGGGTTGTGTTGGTCAAAAGAATGTATCCACCGTTATACTGATGCGTCTTTCACAATGTAAGCTTATGGGAAAAGTCTTTTTGGGCCACAGTGCCTAGAGATGCACCGATCAGGATTTTTGGGGCCGATCACCGAAAGCAGTATCTGCCAATCCCAATATTGCCGATCACCGATCACATAGTCAAATCCATAAATTCTTCTATATTGTTGTCTTGCGTAACTTTCATATATTTAATTAATGATTCTTCTTACACAACATTGACATAGTATTATTGAGTATAAAAATTAGGAGATGAGAAAGTATCATGAATTGACCACCGTTATATTGCAGGCTGAGGCAATGTGCAATTTTCACACTCTAGAGACTCACTTAGAGACAACTTGGACTCAGCTTACATAGAGTAACTGTAGCTTACTAGTGGGAATGCATGCATGCAGTCAGGGTGGGAATTTCGTCATTTTAGGTGCAAGTCCACTTGGCCTTCACTTCACATGGATTATGTATTAAAACATTTTTTAATACCAATATCATACCAATATTATTTTTTTTAAGTAGGGTTAGGGTTAGGTGATTTTTGTGACACCACACTGAACATTAGTGTTATTGAATATTTCTCCCAATAGAAATTCCCCAAAATTATGGCAAAGCACATTTTTTCCAAACAAAAAATTGTAGAATAACCAGCAGGAGACCACTGAAACGTCATCTGATCGGCCTGCTCTGATCTATTTTGACAACTCTGTTCAAAACCGATAGGGGCATTATCGGCCGATTGCGATCGGTTGCCGATCGATCTGTGCATCTCTAACAGTGCCTCGTGATGTTGGAATTACACAGTTTGGCCACAACAAAAAACTGGCTTCAGAGCCTTGCACTCTTCCGTTAGGCTTGTCTCAAGTATGAATAAAGTCACTTTATCCTGTTTCTGGCTGCTGGCATAGTGCTAAATATAAGTTTCCTGGTTGACCACATTGTGTGTTGTTTACATTTTAAAAACTTTATTTTCTGTTTCCAATTCAGGGTCATATTAACTGTGTTCGTGTGGTCTATGTCATTCAAATGGATGAGATAATATTCTTAATCTGAACAGTAAAAGGTCAAACCTGCTATCCCACACCGAGCAGGCAGTGACAGAGTAAGGGTGGGATTCCACTGGGTGGATATACGGCGTGGAGCAGCTCTGCTACAGTTTTGCTCCATGCTTCGTTGACTGTCAGCCACCACCAGCCCCGTTTTGAGTGCAGCACGGTGCAGCACTGCCAAACAGCTGGAGTTGCGAGACCGAGGAGTTCCTGGGATGATTACACAATCACGCGGACCGCAGTTATACGCATGTGTTATAAACGCAACAACACAAAGTGTTCCCAACCAAAGGATTAGTAGAAGAGCTTGTATTTGTCCCTTTTAAGATTTTTGTGCTGGCGCTGACACAGAGTGTTTTACTTTGAAAATTAACTGGATGTTATGTTGTTATTTCGGTGCGTGACTCCCTGTCTGCCCTGTGCTGAATTTGGCTCAGTTGCTGTGCCGGCTTCGGCATGCGCCAAAATAGAAGTCCTCCGTATCTGCTCCGGATGGCTCTAGACTGCTGGAGCTGGGACGGAGCAGATACACAACACAGCGGAGCCAGTGGAAGTAAACACAAACTAGAGTGAAACCTATCAGCTCCACTGCCGTAGTGGATCGGAGACAGACCGAACAAAGAACTGGTGGAATTTGGGGGTAAGAGGGTTTCCACTGTCAAAATCCATATCCTCGTATGCTTCATGGGTCTGACTGTGAGACTGCAGTCTGACCCACACAGTCGCCACCAGCAGCTCTTTAGAGCGGCTTCAGCACGATTAGCATAAATGTTATTAGATTCGCGCACTAGAAAAAACGGTGCGGCTGATTTGACCAAGCGAACCACGGCTGGCTTGACCACAATCAACGATGCACTTTTCCTGATCTCGTAATTACGAGATAAGGTGTCTATTTTTTTTTTATCCAGTGAATGCAATGCGCTTCCGTAGCCATCCATCCGCTTTTTAAAACAAAATTTCCCATCCACGGGGCCAACCAAAGCGGTCTCATCTGCTTCTTCGTTCATTGTTGTTGTCTGAAGTCATGAACGCTATGCATGACCGTTAGTTGGTGCGCCAGTATAATCGGTACCCCTGAAACTCATCCAGTGAGAAACATTCCGCTGTGCAAAAATTAGTGCGATTATAATGCGTTTATTTATTTATTTATTTTCATATATATATATATATATATATATATATATATATATATATATATATATATATATATTATTCATATAATGTCAGATTAAAAGAATTGTTCAAACTTTTGAGGAATATTCTTATTTACTTAGGGGGTGTGAGAAGAGAAGAGAAGATCACACTTACAAAATCTCATGACAGGATGTGGTTAACCTAGCCTAGCTTAGCATAAGACTGTAAGCAGGGTCCAAAGTGGAAAAAAATATACCTACCAAACTAAGGCTTAATAATTTACTCACATTTCATTTGGTCCAACTGTATTCAAGCAAATATAAAGACATTTGGGATTCGATGAGGAGTTCTGTGCTGAACTATTAAAAGGTCCCAGGACATACCTCATCAGAAAATCACATACTGACTATTTGGGTAAAAAAAATGTGTACTAATTAGTGAGCTTTAAGAGGTTTTGCTAGGCATATTTATGAATTTTGGACAGGGTCTGGCTAGCTGTTTCCCCTTGCTTCTAGTCTTCACGCTAAACTAGTCAGTCTTCTGACTTCCGGTTGCTACTTAATGCACAGACACGAAGATGATAACAGTCTCACGCTCAAGACACATAACCCAATATATTGCACTATTCTTTTAAAGGAAAATCTGCCCTAAGACTCTTTGTTTAAACAAGGCTTAAAATCAGGAGGTATAGACCAATCAATGTGACCTCACCTTCATTTTCAGCCATTACTGTAACATTTAAAGAAATATAGCTAAACATGGTCTGACCGATCTGTCGTTTTTAATGTTTTGGGTCACTTTGCCAGCATCTTTGATATGTACATAACAGTGGCATCACTCACACTCACTCACATCACTTCAGCTGTCTTTTTAGTTAAAGTATTGTAATCAATGAGATAGAATGATGAGATGTAAACAAACATCATGACAAAAGACAATGGAATTGGTTCTCTACCAAACTGAAGGCAACCATGGTACAAACCCCACTTCCATTGAAGTTGGGACATTGTGTAAAATGTAAATAAAACAGAATACAATGATTTGCAAATACTTTTCAACTTCTATTCAGTTGAATTACACTACAAAGACAGATAGATATTCTAACTGATAAACTTTATTGTTGTTTGCAAATGTTCACTAATTTTGAATTTGATGCCTGCAACACGTTCCAAAAAGCTGAGACAGCGTCAACTGGGAAAAGTTGAGGAATGCTCAAAAAACACCTGTTTGGAACATTGCACGGGTGAACAGGTTAAGTGGAAACAGGCAAGTGCCATGATTGGGTATAAAACGAGCATCCCCGAAAGGCTCAGTCGTTCACAAGCAAGGATGGGGTAAGGTTCACCACTTTGTGAACAACTAATTGAGCAAACAGTCTTACAGTTTAAGAACACGTTTCTCAAGGTAAAATTGCAAGGAATCTAGGGATTTTATCATCTACAGTTCATTATATCCTGAGAACATTCAGAGAATCTGGAGAAATCTTTGCATGTAAGCAGCAAGGCCAAAAACCAACATTTAATGCCTGTGACATTCGATCCCTCAGATGGCACTGCATTAAAAAAAACATCATTCTGTAAAGGATATTACCACGTGGGCTCAGGAACACTTCGGAAAACCACTGTCAGTTAACACAGATCATCTTATATCTACAAATGCAAGTTAAAACTCTACCATGCAAGCGAAAGCCCTATATCAACACTCAGAATTGCCGCCGGCTACTCTGGGCCCGAGGTCATCAGAGATGGATTGACAGTGCAAAAGTGTGCTGTGGTCTGACGAGTCCACATTTCAGATTGTTTTTGGAAATCATGGATGTCATGTCCTCTGGGCCAAAGAGGAAAAGGACCATCCAGATTGTTATCAGCGCAAAGTTCAAAAGCCAGCATCCGTGATGATATGGGGGTGTGTTGGCATCATGGGTGACTTGCACGTCTGTGAAGGCACCATAAGTGCTCCAGGTTTTGGAGCAATGCTGCCATCCAAGCAGTGTCTTTTTGAGCAACTGAAGTCGTACATCAAGCAAGAAAGGGAAAGAACACACCTACACCTACAAGGCTTCAACAATTAGTGTCCTCAGTTCCCAAACGCTTATTGAGTGTTGTTTAAAGGAAAGGTGATGTAACACAGCGTGAAACATGCCCCTGCTCCAGCTTTTTTGGAATGTGCTGCAGGCATCAATTTCAAAATGAGTGAAAATTAGCAAAAAAAAACAAAGTTTATCAGTTTGAACATTAAATATCTTGTCTTTGTAGTTTATTCAATTGAATACAAGTTGAAAAGGATTTGCAAATCATTGTATTAAATGAAACCATGGGGGGACAGAGAGGGGTTTTTATTTGATTTGACTTTGGTGATGTGATAATCAGATCAGATAATCATCCCTTCTAGGATTATAATCAACTGGGCTATTATAGTTTGTCAACAAGACTGCAAATCCAATTTCCCTCATCAGATAACACAGATGTTAGGTGAATGACTGCAACCATTACCTTAACATCACTCAGAGAAACGTATTTCTCAATTCCAAGTTCAATCATGTCGAGCACGTGAAAGTCAAACAGACGACCTGCAAACAAAGCAAAGGAAACCGTGACACATACATCATTTGGCATGTGGTCCCTCAAAACTGATTTGATTAACTTAAAAGGATGTAGCTTAAGTAAGAAAGCATGATCCAGTGTTTCCTCTACATTCATTTAGGAGTGGCGGCCCGCCGCTCCACCACTCCTTAAAAAAAATCCTAGAGGAAACACTGATCAGTTAACAAGCCCAAGGGTTTTTCTCTCCATCCTGAATATATCACATTTTAATTAATAATAATTAATAATAATTACGGGCAGCAACAGTTTTAATGTGTTTGCTAAGCTTATGAGGACAGTAGGCTGATAATGGACCACCATGTGTATGTGAGTATTACAATCAGCAGGTGATGAGTCTTCCCCACTACAGTAAGAAAACATGCAATTATAACTCAAGTCTGTAAGTCAATCAAGAGAAGTTTTTTCTAATGAAGATTATACACTGTACAGTCCATGACACAATCATAGGTGTCAAACTAAGTGAGTGATATGGAGAGAGAGGGAGAGAATAGAAGAGAATTTACCAAATATAAGGTTGTTGGGCCGTTTCTTGTTGTGGGAGCCGAACAGAAACAGAGAGCTGTCAGTCTTCTTGGAGAAAAATTCCTGACAAAGAGTTAAATGATGAGCAATCAATCTGGAAAACATGTCAGGACATTTGATTGCAATAAAGCATATGAGGTGTCCTATGTTTTTTCTTGTACACTTACCAGTGATGTTGAGTCCTCAAACGGCCGCGTTATGTTCTTCCTGGTCAACAGAGACAGAGTTTACACACTGCAGACAGCTCACGTTTCGTAAAACACTCACAGATAATGTGCCATACTGACTGTGCTACTTTTAAGATTTATCGGTGTTGACACATACTGGATCACCTTCTGTAGTTTCCATGTAAACATGTAAATATTGTTTATGTAACTAGAGCTAGTGTTAATACTATACCAAGACTATATAATTAATATATAGTCTAACATCTCCAATATGACCTAAGAAAACACCAGAAAACACATTTTTTCTTTTAAATATTATCCTAATCTGCTGTCAAAGTTATTTTAGCATTATTGATAGTAACTAAAAGTTAATTTAAAATGCTGTGATTCGATTTCTAATTGTGATTAATTAACTAGTATATCATTTGAAAATATATAAAACGTTTGATCAATAAAACAAAGATACATGTACATTGAAATGACAGAAAACCACTTACTTCTTGTACAGCACAGCATTTGGCTTTTTCAGTGCATACTGCAGAAAAAAAGATTTCTTGTTTGAATCCATAATTCTGCCAGTGGGTCCAGATTTGTCATTTAGATAAATCACAAATGTGCATCACTCTGACCATCTGTGTGAATAAACCCTGGGGGTCCCACTATTCTCTCTCATAAGAAACACTGTCCAGGGGTTACACTATCCTGTGTAGGGATAAGTATCAATCACAACCCTTGTACAGGCTCTTTCAACAAGATACACGCATTTATAATATCCGCTTAAAAGCAGGAAGTAGCAATTCAAAAGACAGTGATAATGGACAACTGACATGACAAACCTCAATGTTATCTTTGTTTTAGACTTTAGGTTTGATACTGGGATTTAGATTGAACGCCACTGTTGAAAAGTTGTTTGCTAGCTTAGCACCTGGAGACTGACAGAGGATTATTAAACCTTCATGTTAGTCTGTGTGATATAACTTTTGCTTTAAAGATCTTTCTAAAATCTGTTCAACATCACACTACTTACTATATCCTTAAGGGCCTGTGTGACGGTTTGGCTGGTGTTCCCTCCTTTCATGATCATGGCAGTCTTCACATCCTCAATCAGCTTGGGCGCTCTGCTTTCTAAGAAGCGCTTGGAGCGCTTTGTCTTTGGTTTTCTGAAGAGAAAATGAAAATCAGCAAAACAAGGGGCTGTCAGAGTCACAACATGACAGGTTTCAAACAGAAATGAGCACCTTGGTAGACGAATGACTGCCTCAACTTTACTGTTCATTTACCTTATTCATTTCTCCCTCCCCTATTTCCTGTCTCCCTCTGCTGTAAACAAAGGCAAAAAATGCCATTGAAAAATCTTAGAGTAAGACATGTAAATGTTACACATGGACCTGACTCTAAGAAGCTTTTTAATGAATTAGTCTTTAATATTGGTGGCTTTTGGTTTGTCTTTGTACTGCTAAAACTGACAATCTCACCAGTCTGATAGCCTGTTCATACTGAGCTACAATGACAACCAGCGCAAAAACGTGTTTTTCTGACTGCAGTCTTTGATACAATCGATAGTGCCATTTTACTGGATAGATTACAGAATTTGGTTGGCATTTCTGGTACAGGAATTGGTTTCATTCCTATTTGACTAATAGAGTCTTTAATGTCTGCACTAACTATCATGTTTCCTCTTCTGCTACCCTGCTGTGTGGTGTCCCTCAGGGGTCGGTTCTTGGTCCAGTTCTGTTCTCCCTGTACATGCTTCCTCTGGGTCATTTGTTCAGCCACTTCCGTGACATGTCATATCACTGTTATGTGGGTGATACACAGATCTACTTTTCTGCGAAACCCAATAACCTGAATCAACTGTCCTCTCTCCAGGAGTGGTTAGCTGCCACCAAAGGTTGGATGTCTCTTAATTTTCTCCACTTAAATCCAGATAAAACTGAAATCATTTTATTTGGCCCTGATAAATTTGTCACTTCAGTTGATCAGTTTATTAGACCACTACGCACTAGCATCAAACCCACTGCCAAGAATCTGGGTATCATCTTCGACCAGCATATGACATTTGACCTACATGTTACAAAACTTGTCCAGTCCTGTTTCCTGCAGCTACGAAATGTAGCAAATATCAAAAGATTCCTGTCCCCCAGTGATCTGGAACAATTAATTCACAGCTTCATTTTCTCCCGTCTACACTGTAACTCCCTCTACACTTGCCTCAGTCAGACTTCGTTGAACCGATTACAGTTAGTCCAAAATGCAGCCGCCAGACTTTAACCACAACCAGTTGTTGGTCCCATATTACTTCTTGCATCCCTTCCTTGGCTTCCTGTGTAATTTAGAATCAATTATAAGATCTTACTAATTACATATAAGGCACTTCATGACCTTGCCCCCAGTTACATTTCAGATCTCCTTGTTTCTCATTACACTCCTCGGCCACTCCGCTCCTCAAACCTCTGCCTTTTATCCGTTCCACGCTCTATGTGTAAAACAAAAGGTGATCGCGCCTTTACTGTTTTAGCCCCAACATTGTGGAATAGTCTTCCCCATTCACTTAGATTCACTGAATCTTTGGACAGTTTTAAGCGGCTGCTCAAAACCCACCTCTACAGACAAGCCTTTTTATAGATTTCCTTGTTTGTTTTCTCATCTGTTGTGCCTGTTTTATTTATTCCCTCCCTTTTGTTTTATCTTCCCCCCGTTTGTCCTTCTTGCTCTCTTTTTTTGCATTTGTGTATTATGTTTATCTATTTGTTGTTTGGAGAGCACTTTGGATCTCTGTGTCAAAAAGGTGCAATATAAATAAAGTTTTACTCACTTCTATAGAGCCATGACGAGAAATATTACAGCTTGACAATTGAGTCAAACAACTTTCTGTTGTTGACTTGGGAGATCCCAACAAACTTGGGAAACCATTAAGAAACTTGGGAATATTTTCAATCATATAAAATAGCAACAATGAATTCCATTTAAATGAAGTCAACATTACTGATATTTAAAATAGTTTTCAATCACATACCTATCAGGAGTAAAATTAGCATGATAAAGGGAAACAATAATAGTCTGCCATCCGATATCTGACCTTCACTACTCTTATAAAATGAGGGCAAGTTTCGTTTTGTTGTAGCTAAAATGATATATGGCACTCCAATACAAGAGTGTACCGCATCCCTCAAATTAAATACACATATATGGTTTATGAGTGTATTAGATGACCACTCACTATCAGTATAGCTGTTGGCTTGATAAAGATATATCACTTAAATTAATTCAAGCTCCTTCTAGAATGTAACGTTAGTAATTAGAACGTTAGTAGTTGCTACCTGCAAACATACTTTGGTTGCAAGCGGAGAAGCTTTTACTCGGACACACTCCTCCTGTGTCCTTCTATCACTGAGAGGAGGCTGGTTAGTTAACCGACAGTTCGACACTAATTTGGTACTGAATGATTTACACCGAGTACAAATAGCGAACTACTTGTGACGGTCGAAAATGTGCTATATTCAATACAAATTCTGTCTAATCATTCGGCTAATAAACGTTAGCTGACCAACGTTATGCTAGGCTAACGTTAGCAGTCTCAACAAAGTTGGTTTCACGAGCACTACACAAGCTTATCGAGTATAAAATACAAATGGACACATTTACACAGTGAGCTAATAAGAACGAATAATCAAACTTACACCACACCGTTTAACTGCGTCATTTCTGTGTCTTTATTCCTGTTCCTGACAGCAGCAGGGGAACTCACGTTGCGGCTCTTAACACGTGAAATTTAGCACCGGAAGACAACGTTAGTGGATTTCTTCTTCTTCTTCTTCGTCTTCTTCTTCTTCTTCTTCTTGATTTCCGGCAGGCTGTACGCTATCCAGCGTAATGCTGCCCTCCACCGGTCATACCCAGAACTACTTAACTAAATTTTCACATATAATCCAGCAGAGTGCAGAAATTTTAATACTGCCCTCCCAAAGGAGTCTGATTTTTCTCCTGATGCATGATACCTCGAAAGGAAATCACAGACAGACCCAGATCATACAGGTCTATAAACAGCTGTCGTCTCTGATTGGAATATAGCTTGCAAGAAAGAAGCACATGCATCACCGTCTCCAATTCTCCACACTCACACAACCCATTCTCATGCTTACCTATGACTTTTAAGCAGCTGGCCAGACAGCAATGTCCCGGCCTCAGCCTCGTTAAAACAACTTCATCCTTCCGCCCAAACATACTTCTCCATTTTTTACACTTTACTGAGGGTTGCAAACAAAAATAATGCCTTCCCCTCTGCTCCTGGTTCCACTCACTCCGCCACTGCAACTCAAGTTTTTCATTACAGATACTCACACATTTACTCTTACCCATCATGACATTTCTTTCTATATTTTCTTTAGACAAAGACTCTCTAGCCAACCTGTCGGCAACTTCATTTCCCTCTACCCCGAAGTGTCCAGGCACCCACATAAAACACACATGGCACCCTGAACTCTCAATTCTTAAGAGACAACACAGAATCTCCATGACCAGATCTGGGCGGGCACTAGAGGAGCCTACTTCTAGAGCCACCAAAGCGGCAGCAGAATCTGAACAAATAACATTGATCTGAGGCTTATTTTGTTCTATCCACTCCAAAGCTTTTAAAATTGCCAACAGTTCAGCTGAAAATACAGATAAATTGTCTGATAAGTGAATGCTGAATTGAAGATTCTCATCTGCAACAAAAATCCCAGCCCCAGTTTTCCCTGAGACAGGATCCTTTGACCCATCAGTAAAAATGTTCATGAATCCTTCAAACTGATTCAGGATCATTTTCACATCTTTGCACTGACTATTTCTCCCTACTTCGAGGAGAGACAGCAAAACCTCAGGTTCAGGAAGAAACCAAGGCGGGACAGGAGACCACACATGCCCAGCCATTCTCTGACATTCTACTCCAAAATCCCCCGCCAACCGTTTTATACAATGTAAAAAATGGAGCTTCTTTCCATTTCCCGAAAACTCCCAGGAACTTTCTAGCAGACACCTTGAGGCAGAACTAGAACTTGAGCAACTCAGCTTAGCCCAGTAATGGAGCCCTAACTTTTTCCTCCTGATTTCCAGTGGTAATTCTCTCATTTCAATAAGTAGAGCAGGAATAGGAGTCGTCCTAAAGGCTCCATTACAGACTCTCAAGGCCTTAGCCTGAACCCGGTCCAGTTTACATATTACAGATTTGGCAGCAGAACCAAAAACCACACACCCATAATCCAGAATAGATCTAATCATAGCGCGATAAATCATAGTTAGAGTATATCGATCAGCACCCCAGTCACTCCCAGCGAGACATGGAAGGATATTAATCACCTTTTCACACTTACATACAACTTTCTCTATATGGATTTTCCATGTTAGTCTTTCATCCATCCATAGACCGAGAAACTTAAACTCTTTAACTCTTTCCACTGGACAGTCATACAGCAAAATGTTCAAGGCAGGAATTTTCCTCTTATTCCCAAAAATCCTAAATTTACTTTTGGAGGATGAAATTCTAAAGCCCCAATCATTAGCCCACTGAACAACCTGATCCAGAGCCTTTTGCATCTGATGAAAAAGAACATGCAAGTTCCTCCCCCTCTTCCAGACAGCCCCATCATCTGCAAACAGAGACTTCCCAAAATGATTAGGAACTCTTGAAAATATATCGTTAATCATTATACTGAAGAGGACAGGACTAATAACTGATCCTTGTGGAGTTCCATTTATAATGTTTACAGTATCAGAGAGATCTCCCGCAATTTTAACTTGAATAGATCTATTGTTAAGGAAATCCTTAATCCAATAAAACATCCTACCTTTAACACCTGCATCATGAAGCTTAATTAGTAACCCCTCTTTCCACATAGAATCATACGCCTTTTCAATTTCTAAAAACACAGCAATTACCCCTTCTTTGTTAATAATGACCTTTTTAACATCTTGATCTAACACTGCAATGGAATCCATAGTATTTCTTCCAACTCTAAACCCATTCTGATAATTCACAAAAAATCTTTAGTTTCAAGGAAATAAACCAACCTATTTGTTACCATTCTTTCCATTACTTTGCACAAAACGGCTGTTAAAGCTATAGGCTGATATGACGACGGGCAAGAGGGGTCTTTCCCTGCTTTCAGAACAGGAATCACAACAGCATGTTTCCATACCTTAGGTAAAACACCTGCCTCCCACACATAATTATACAAAGCCAGAACTTCCTCCAAAGCTACATCATCTAAATGTTGAATCATTTCATAACTGATACTATCTTGGCCAGGAGTGGTCTTAGCTCCTGCTTGAATTGCTTGCTTAAGCTCTTTCATAGAGAAGAATACATTAAGAAATTCATTTTCTGAAGATACAACATTTAACTTCCACCCTTCAGTTCTCAAGATGTCTTCCCTCCTCAACAAACCATAATCACCTAAAGACTTGGAATTATGTACCTCTTGAAAAACTTTGACACACATATTTGCTTTTTCCATATTATTGACTGCTTCACTACTACCATCAGACAGGGCTGGTATTAGCGACCTCACCATTTTCCCTGACATTTTATGAATCCTTGACCAGACCTGCCCAACAGGGTTATCCGGTCCCAGGGTCCCACAGAAATCCCTCCAACACTTTCTTTTAGCATCTTTTATTATTTTCCTTACCTTTGCCCTACAGCGTTTGAATTTTATACTATTATTCCTAGTAGGGTTTCTGCGCAAAAGCTTAAAAGCTTGTTTTCTCTCTTTCACAGTCTTATCACAGTCACTATTCCACCATGGAACAATTACTCGAGCCTTTGGGACCCCTCTACATGGAATTGTCCTTAAAGCCACATCAAAAATCATTTTACTTAAGGATTCATTAAACTCATCAATAGATTCTTCACTATTGATTTCTCCTAAACTTTTTCCAATTTCTACCCCAAATTTACCCCATTCTGCTCGAGAAAAATCAAACCTTTTACCTAAATCCCCCTGGACCACTATTAAGGATCTTCCAAACTGGCTTAAGACTGGAAAATGGTCACTACCCATTGAATGCTTCCCCAGTACATCCCACTCACCTACTCGTGCTAGGGTTGGAGATGCAATAGTTAAATCAAGACAAGACATTTTAAGAGTATTTATGTCAAATCGAGTTGGTCTGCTATCATTCATAACTACTAGCCTAAAGTTATCTAACAATTCTTCAACTACAGCACCATTCCCATCCCTTACCTGACTTCCCCACAAAGGGTTATGGGCGTTAAAATCACCTACCCAAATGAGAGGGGAAGAAATCTTATTTAGTAGCTCCTCAAGTTCAGCCAAGCCTAAAGGTTTACAGGGATTATAAAAATTAACTAAACTTAATTTGCCCTGGTGACTCCACACTTCAACTATTAGACATTCAAGAGATAGTTCATACTCGCAGACTTTATATTGGATCCCTGATTTGACAAAAGTTGCACACCCACGCCCTGATTGATCAGGCCTATCTTTGCGCAGGCATATGTATCCTGGAACTACAAAATCAAGAGTCTCCTGAACACACAAAAAATCAGGCTTAACTTCAAAATCTCTGATTAATTTCTTAAATTCCTGTCCGTTAGCTATTAGACTTCTTGCATTCCACTGGAGGATGCAAAACAGCATGAAAAGATTAAACATCATCTATATCTTCGAACAGGTCACCATCATTCATGTCTTCCCCTCACTCATCCCCCCTCTCAGACTGGCTGCTTAACTTCTGGTTTGCTTACTCCTGACTTACCCTCATATACTCATGCAGTGACTGAGGGGAGTAATCCTTTACTCCCAAAAACCTCACTGCAGCTTCAGACACAAACTTAATAACATCTGACCTTGTTTTCTTTTCCCGAGCACCATAGACCACATCAACCATAAATGCCAGGAGGGCCTCCTTATTGATTACAATTTCTTGCCTTGATAGAACCTGAGGAGGTTGCTGCCTGGACACCCACCGGACCGCTTACAGGCATTCTCACAACTAGGCCTGAGGCCTTTGACATTTCCACTTTCTTTAATGCTTCTGCATAAGAGATTTTATGCTGGTCTCTGACCTCCTGAACTTGTCTCGCTTTTAGAAAGTGTCCACACTCTTTATTTGAAGCCAAATGGTTTCCTCCACAGTTGCAA
>CAEMYA010000099.1:429127-440302 GCA_903131615.1 Diplodus sargus | reverse complement strand
AAAGGAACAGGGAGAATCTTTAACCCCATCCCACGACTGAGAACACAGTCACCAGTATCTGTCTCTCCAGACAAAGGCAAAACAGAGTCAACAATATAGGAATCATAAGCCCCTGTATTCCTCAGGATTTTTATTGGGACTTTTACAACACTTCCTACAAGTGACACAAAGCCATCGCGAATAAACGGGGCATATGCTGCCAAAACATCCAGATCACAGGAATGAGAAGTAGGCATGTCTGAAACACAGTCGTGCTTAACAGGGGCAGCGAACGCAGCAGGCTTCACATTAGATCTCATCCCCTTATTTTTAGCTCTTAGAACAGGACAATCTACCTTCCAGTGTCCTTTCTCATGACAGTAGTTACAAAAGTCACCAGTGTCAAAGTTGCTACCCGCTTTAAAGTCAGCTTTCAAACCAACTTTCTTTGAACGTTGCATTTCAAACGAAACATCAGAACCATTTCCGCGCCAACCAGAATCACGAGCAACAGGGTGCTCTCTGAAATTGCTCTTATGGAGCAGCACATACTCATCAGCTGCCACGGCAGCAGCAGCAGCAGTAGTAACTTTCTGTTCTGTGATATATGTCGCAATACGTTCAGGAAGACAATTTTTAAACTGCTCCACAATCACCAAGTCACACAGATCGTCAAAAGTAATGACATCAAGTGCCATTAACCACCTTTTAAAGTGAGTTGACATATCTCTGGCAAATTCCACGTAAGTTTGGCCATTTTTCCTCCCCCATGACCGAAAACGCTGAGGATATGCCTCCGGCACAAGCTATTACACCTTAAGCACAGCAGATTTTATCTCATCATAACTAGAGCTATCCTTAACACTCAAAGATGAATAAGCCTCTTGCGCTTTCCCTGTGAGGACACTCTGCAGCATAAGGGCACAATCCGCATCAGGCCAATCTCTAGCCTTAGCTACACGTTCAAACAACAAGAAAAAAGTATCTGGATCCTTCTCGTTAAACTTTGGCAGCAAGCGCAAGTTATTAACATCAAAGTGATACACAGAAGTCCGAGACCCCCGTCCGCCCTTATCCTCACCAGACAACACGCCCTCTCTGACCTTAGCCACATAAATTTCTTTTTCTGATTCTTGGCAGATTCTTTCTACTTCAATTTCCTTTTTAATTACCAATTCATGTTTCATTTTGTCATGTTCCAGTTGCATTACCAAAATCTCTTTTTGTTGCTCAAAAGTTAATCCGTGTGTCTGAAAAGATACAGCAGGAGGACTTGAAGACAACTGTTCTTTATCCTCAGGTATTAATCCTAATTCAATTAATTTGGACTTTACTGCCCCTTTAATATTATCCTTGAGGCGCTTGTCTCCTACAACCACCACTGAAAAATGATCAACAATCAACAGCAACTGCTCTTTTGTAAATGCATCCAGGGCCTCCTTAGATGGAGCAGCAAGGAAAGCCTCAATTTCAGACATTTCAAACTCTTTGTAATGACAAACTGAACACACCAAATTTTACGCACACAACTGGCCCAGGCAGGCACCTGACGTTTATCTGTGTGCACAAAGAGGAAATAATCCTCCAGCTGGTTTGGAGCTTTCCCCGCTATCTAAACACCCATCCCACTAACTAAACTCCCCGCTAGTCTTCATGCAGCTACTTATGGTGGGTACTTATGCACTAGAGACCGCTGGATCGGAAGAGCGACTAGCACGCCAGCAACCCTCCCGAAACCACGGACATGCTCCCAAGCAAAGCTTTACCCATGTTCGCCACAACACTACAGAAAGCCAGCTCAACAAGCCCAAAGGGCAATGTCGCTACTGCCTACAAGGGAAAAACTCCGCACCACTCCACAAAACTACGCACAGGACAACACCAGAGTGTCCTCTGGACCAGCTGATATTAGCGCAACAACCAGCAAACAAAAACTCTCTCCACCAAATCCGGTTAAGAAACAGCAACACTTTTTACAAAACTAGAGCCATTTACAAGTTGTTCAACTCACCCTGCAGAACCACCCAAAATACCTTGTCCTTTCCCTCAGACCCACAAGCAGAAAACAAACTTACTGCCACAGATAAACAAAGAAGCAAAGTGACAAAGACTCCGAGCAGGCCGCGAGCCGCAAATCTGAAGCACCAGAAAACATCTAGTCACGGCCAAAACAGGACAACAAGGATCGGACGAGCCCCCAATTTGTCATAACCCGGCTCCTAGGCCATGACAAATACGGGAATGGACGCAGTGGGTGGTAATGAATGTAAAGTATTTATTTAAATAAAGTAAACAACTGATTAAATAACTGTAACTGTAGGGTGTGACAGTCAGTAACATCAGCGGTGTCAATGTGGATGTGTGAATGATAAGGTGTAAGGTGTTGTGATGCAAAACAAAACAGAAATCAAACAAAAGACGAAAGCATACAGGAAATGGCAGACGTGAGTCAAGGTGGGAGAGAGAGCACAGCACTGGTAGTTGGCCTTTTATTCTGTGGGATCATTAGGCCCAGGTGCTCTGAATCTGGCTGGCTGCAGCAATCACACTCCTCTGGTCCCCTTGTGGACAAATGGAAAAACACAGTAGTTCATACCTGCACCAGACTGGTTATGTCAGGCAGGGGCCGTCACAGACGTCACATAGGATTTACTGACACACAACATCACATGTTACCGCTGCATATCTTGACACGTGGTGACACATGACTGCCCGAACCTGAATTATCAGACCAGACATAATACATTTTATCAGCTTTTGTATGGTTTTGTTAGACTGCCTGTGTGATTGTGTTTCACTTTCTGTTCTCTTCAAAAAAACTTGTTCCCTGATTTTTGTGTCCTGAGCTCAAAGTCAATGTCACTGTTTCACCTCTCAGACTGACTTCAGAGGAGAAGATGAGTGATAGTGTGGAGGAGGAGGACAGAGCAGAGTCTCCAGTATCCAGCTGTGTGTCTATGAAGAGTGACCAGTCCAACGAACATCCTCTCGCCTTCAGTACTGAACCTGGACCATCAGACGCAAAGTAAGAACTGGTTCTGACTCATTTTCAGTCGGTTTTGTTGTTATACAGTTTTCCCTAAAATGTCAACTAAAATACGATTCTTACTGTGTTTGAAGGGAACTGAACTCAGTCCTCTTACAGAGACTCAGTTGTGTCCTGGTCACATTGTCCTTTTGTTTAAAAGTAGGCTTCTCTTTCTCGTCCAGTTTATCTCTGATGGGGACTCATCTTTACACCGTTAATTACTGAATAAACTCTTTATGATACAGATTAGAAATAATGAACAAAGAAATAATTTGACCCTTCTGCCTCTTATTTTGTTCATTTAAAGCTGCTTATTTTTTCTTGATCAAGGATTCACAGGATATAAATGAAACATGTTGTTGTTGGCAGAGTTAATTTTAAAAGATGGAAAGCAAGTTCTCAGTTATCCAGCTATCTTTTCTAGATGAACCACCAATGCTTCTGTTTCATGTAATTATTTTGGATGGAAGCGTACAGCAGCCATGTTAAGCTGCACAGAGCAGACTGAGCCTGGCAGGAAGTCAGACAGTGGAACTGCAGAAAGTATTTAGTCAATTTTCAAAATAAAACACCCTGTGCAGACTCTGGGATCTAAAGAACAACAAAGTCGGAAATATTAACAATAAATACACTTAAAACAGACAAATAATGAAACTATTTAACTGTCTAGTCTACTCATCTGTGTTAGAAGCACAAAAAGACACTCGCTTCTGAAACACTCCAAGTGGGATATGAAGCCGAGTGGAGCGCAGAACAAAACAGCATCACACACATGAAGTTACTGAGTAAAGTCGCTCCCATCAGGATTTCTGGGGCAAAGATGGAAACAGATTGCTGGAAGCAGTATTGGCCTTTCCCAATCACCAATCAAAATGTTCTTTCTTTTCTTTATTATCATATATAGCTGTTATTTATTAGTGGCATCATTAAAAAAACATTAAAATATTGAGGGAATTAGTAGTTACATTTATTTAGCTTGATTCAAAGAAACAGGTTTAAATCAAAATAAAAAGTTACCGTTGTTTAAATGGTTTTCTTATTGAAGAATTTATCCAGGATTCAGGTGATATAAATTAAAACATTTTTGGTTTTTGCAGCCTTCCGTTCAGCAGACAGAGAGCAGAACCTCCAGTATCCAGCCGTCTGTCTATGAGGAGTGACCGGTCCAATGAGGAACCTCCATCCTTCAGTAATGAACCTGGACCGTCAGACTCAGTGTAAGAACTGGTTCTGACTAATTTTCAGTCGTCTCCGTCGGTCAGATGTGTTTTTGTTGTAATCTATTTTCTCCTAAAATGTCAACTAAAATAAGATTCTTACTGTGTTTTAAGCAAACTGAACTCAGTCCTCTTATAGAGACTCAATATTGAGAGAATTAGCAGTTACATTTATTTAGCTTGATTCACAGAAACAGGTTTAAAACAAAATGAAAAGTTATCTGTAAACTGTAAAGAACAGAATAAGGAAAGATTCAGTGTCTCAGGTGTTTCAGTCTTTGGTTTTAAATCTGTGCGTCCTTCCTTTTTTGCTCCTTCACAGAGAGAGAAAGAGAAGTCATGTCTCTGTGAAGAAGCAGCCGTCCTGCTGTGTTTGGTGTCAGGACGTCCTGAAGGATCCGGTCTCTACCAGCTGTGGACACTGGTTCTGCAGACGCTGCATCGCATCAGACTGGGACCAGTCTGCTTCACCAGGAGACTCCTCCTGTCCCCAGTGTGGAGGTAAGACCCAGAACAAGAGCTGGAGAGCAGACAGCCGGTCTGACCAGCACTGTACAGAGTAAGACTACATCTGTCTGCTGATTTCATCATGTCTGAAAACACTGTTGATTTAATAAAGTGACATTTGTTTGTGTCGCACTGCACAATTAAGTCTTTAAAATTAGAATCCTTTCGTCATCCGTCATTGCACAGTGTACAACGAAATTGTAGCAGCATCCGAGTATTCACACAACATAAAATAGAGTAAAAAGTATAAGGCAAGTAGTGCAATGTAGAATAAAAAAATAAAAAAATATGTGCAGTGGTGCAGGTTGTAAGTATGGAATGTGGAAGTATAAATAAGTTTAATAGTCAGTAAAATAGTCTTTACAAATTTAACCCATTTGTGTTCAGTGCAGTGATGGCTTGTGGAAATTTAGCTGTTTCTGAGTCTGTTTGTTCTGGTTTTGATGGACCTGTAGCGCCTGCCAGAGGGTAACAGGTTGAACAGGTGATGTGCAGGAGGGGTGCTGTCTCTTGTGATTGCCTCAGCTCTGCTGAGGCAGCAGGATATACAAATGTCTTTGAGGGAAGGGAGGGGGCATCCGATGATCTTCTGTGCTGTCTTGACCACTCTCTGTAGCCTCTTCCTACCTGCGTCGGTGCAGTACGAGAATCACACCATGATGCAGTAAGTTAAGATGCTCTCGATGGTAGAGTGGTAAAAAAGTCACCTGCACCTTCTCACAGATGTTACTTTTCCTGAGCATTCTCAGGAAGTGCAGACGCTGCTGTGCCTTCTTGATGACAGCTGAGGTGTTTGCAGACCAGGAAAGCTTGGCAGAGATCACGGTGCCCAGGAAGGTGAAGGTGTGAGCCCTCTCCACGCAGTCGCCGTGTATGTAGAGGGGAGATGGATCTGTCCTGTGTTTCTTGAAGTCCAGGATGATTTCTTTGGTCTCTGTGGTGTTCAGAGACAGGTTGTTTGCTGAGCACCACTCAGACAGTTTCAGGACCTCGTCCCTGTAGGCAGACTCATCTCCTCCCGTGATCAGTTGTGTCGTCTGCGAACTTAACGATGGTGTTACTGGAGTGGGCGGGTCTGCAGTCTGTGCTGTAAAGCAGTGGTTCCCAGCCTGGGGTCCCTAGAACACTGTCAGGTCCAGAAGCTGTCCTGGGGTTCACCCTGCTTAGCATCCATTCCACCTCCTGTGCCTGCACAGTCAGTGGTTGGTAACTGGAAGCTGGATGAGGCTGGGATAGTGTAGCTGCAGACTGTTGGGCAGGGGTCTCGACACGTGTGAAGAAGGAGTTCAGCTATTCCGCTAGTGCGATGCTCAAGTCGGCGCCTGTGTTGGTCTGTCTCATGAAGTTGGTAATCTGCTGGACTCCCTGCCACACCTGCCGAGGGTTGTTGTTGGAGAGATGGTTTTCAATCCTCTGTCTGTGCTCTGCTTTTGCTTTCCTGATTGCTCTCTTCTGGTCAGCTCTGGCAGCATTATATAGTTGTGTTTCCAGACCTGAAGGCGGTGTTGTAGTCTTTGAGGAGTGTCCTGACCTGGCTGTTCATCCGGGGCTTCTGATTGGGGAACACTCGGATGCGTTTATCCACTGTTACATTCCCCATATAGACCTTGATGTAGGACAGTACAGCCTCTGTAAGGGATTGTTCTGCACCACATCTCCTCACAACCAAAAAAAATACATTTAGATCTGATATGTTGTTGATGATGGAGAAATGTTTAACTGTGTAAAGCAGCAACATCACAGTTCTGTCAGACAGACTCACTGTCTGAAAGCCAAACAGCAGCCTGAGACGAGCTTAGCTTCCTGCTAATGTCTCTGTCTTCTCTAACATACAAACACTTAAAGTCTTATCCTGAAGATCACTGCAGTTTTCAGTTTTTATTACAACATCACAACACTGTTTGTGATTCAGGTTGACTTTATAACCTTTACTTCTTTATATACTTTTATTTTGATCATTTTTATATTGAAAATAAAATAATCACCAAGTTTTTTAAAATTTTGTCTCTTTCAGTGAATGTTGGTCTGCAGGAGGTTTTAGATGGACAAAGAATCAGTCTGAGGAGGAGATGTGAACGTGTGACTGAAGGAAGTGAAATAGGAAGTGATGGAACAGGAAGCGATGGAACAGGAAGTGGAACCCTCCTCAGCAGGATCTACACTGAGCTCTACATCACAGAGGGACAGAGTGAAGAGGTTAATACCCAACATGAGGTGAGACAGCTTGAGACAGCTTCCAAGAAGAAGACCTTCAGTGAAACTCCAATCAGGTGCTGCGACATCTTTAAAGCCTCACCTGACCAACAGAGACGCATCAGAGTCGTTCTGACCAACGGCGTGGCTGGAGTTGGAAAAACCTTCTCGGTGCAGAAGTTCATTCTGGACTGGGCAGAGGGCTCCGAAAACCAACATGTCAGTCTGCTGGTTCTGCTGTCGTTCAGGGAGCTGAACCTGATCAGAGATGAGCAGTACAGTCTTCTCAGGCTGCTCCATGTTTTCCATCCAACATTACAGAAGGTGACAGCAGAGAAGCTCGCTGTCTGTAAACTTCTCTTCATCTTTGACGGCCTGGATGAAAGCAGACTTTCACTGGATTTCAACAACCATGAGGTCGTGTCTGATGTCACACAGAAGTCATCAGTCAGCGTGCTGCTGACAAACCTCATCCAGGGGAAGCTGCTTCCCTCGGCTCTCGTCTGGATCACTTCCCGACCTGCAGCAGCCAATCGGATCCCTCCTTCATGTTTTGACAGGATAACAGAAGTACGAGGCTTCACTGACGTCCAGAAGGAGGAGTACTTCAGGAGGAGGTTCAGTGATGAAGATCTGTCCAGCAGAATCATCTCACACATCAAGACCTCCAGGAGCCTCCACATCATGTGTCTGATCCCAGTCTTCTGCTGGATCACTGCTACAGTTCTGGACCACATGTTGACTACAGACCAGAGAGGAGAGCTGCCCAAGACCCTGGCTGACATGTACTCACACTTCCTGCTGGTTCAGACAAAGAGGAAGAAGCAGAAGTACGATGAGGGACTTGAGACGAGTCCACAGGAGCTGACGGAGGCTGACAGGGAAGTTCTTCTGAAGCTGGGGAGGCTGGCGTTTGAACATCTGGAGACAGGAAACATCATGTTCTACCAAGAAGACCTGGAGCGGTGTGGTCTTAATGTCACAGAGGCCTCGGTGCACTCAGGAGTTTGTACAGAGATCTTCAGAAGAGAGAGTGTGATCTTCCAGAAAAGAGTCTACTGCTTTGTTCATCTGAGCGTTCAGGAGTTTCTGGCTGCAGTCTACATGATCCACTGTTACACTAACAGGAACACAGAGGTACTGGAGGACTTCCTGAAAAAAGAGTACAAAGAAGGGGAGTTAAAACCAAAGTCTTTTCTTGAGAAGATTTCTAAGTTTTTTGTTGGAAGCGTTGATGGTAGTGACACACGTTACCCATCCCTGGATGTCTTCCTCAGACATGCCATGGAGAAATCCCTGGACAGTAAAAATGGCCACCTGGACCTGTTTGTTCGCTTCCTTCATGGCTTCTCTCTGAAGTCCAACCAGAGACTCTTAGCAGGCCTGCTGGGTCAGGCAGACAACAGGCCAGAAACCATCCAGAGAGCCATCAACAACCTGAAGGAGATGAACAGTGATGAGATCTCTCCTGACAGAAGTATCAACATCTTCCACTGTCTGACGGAGATGAACGACCACTCAGTCCATCAGGAGATCCAAGAGTTCCTGAAGTCAGAGAACAGATCAGAGAAGGAACTCTCTGAGTTTTACTGCTCAGCTCTGGCCTACATGCTGCAGATGTCAGAGGAGGTTCTGGATGAGTTGGACCTGCAGAAGTACAAAACATCTCCACAGGGACGACGGAGACTGATTCCAGCTGTGAGGAACTGTAGAAAGGCTGTGTAAGTCCAGATGTGTTAAACATTATGAAGTGAGGTAAAGCTGAAGCCTTCAGTATTAAAGATCAACACTTTACACACATGAATAATATAAAACCTCAACACTATACACGTTTACCAAAACAAGTATTAAACCTGCTGATTGAATAAATGATCATCACCAAGCTCAGAGTAGAAATGACATGAAGTCGTCTTGAAGTTGTTTCCAAAACAATGGGCGTCCTTTGCTTACAAAACTCTGTCAAAGCGATGGCTTCAGGTGACTCATCAGGTTTGACGTATTGAAGCTCGTGCTACTTTTACCTCCTTGTGGAACTTGCTTGGAACATCTCTCTATAAAAGCAAGGAATCTCTGTCTGTGTGTGTGTGTGTGTGTGTGTGTGTGTGTGTGTGTGTGTGGGTGTGTTCCTCAAATATCTTTGCGGATCAGGATCAGACTGACCTGAGAGTTTCAACATGGCTGCTGCTTGGTTCAATGGTGTGCCATGCGGATTTGTTTGGACTACAATGATACCGTTAATGAATTATTTCATAAATGCTTTACACATTCAGCAAGCATTGTCCACCGGAGCCACCACAGTCACGTGCGCACCAGAGCCAATCACTGCAGAGCTCAAGCTTATGACATACCTTAAGAAACAAGGGGATTTATACCTGCAGTTGCGCGAGCTGGACCGGGATTTTGCCAGCGGTTCGGTCCCATTCTGTTCTGTGCATCTAAACTGACTGTTGTGGATTAATGAGACTAATTGAGTCTGGGCTCAGTTGGACTCAGTTGGTCTGAGGAGATCTTGAGACAGGCGCGGACAACAGAGTGGAATCAAAATCTGTGGATGTTCGTATGTAGCTAACGTTAGCTGTTAGCTGCTAGCTCACCGACACGGCCCACCTCCCGAGGCGATGGACCGGACCCACCGGCACGTCCAAAACCGGACTTAGCGTAAATAATGTCCGGCACGCTTTTTCGCGAACATTGCCGTCATGTTTGCTTTGTGTCTACTGCAGAAGAAAGGAAAGTGTCCAAGCAGCAAGTTTGGTTGTAGAGGAACAGGAAGTTGTGTGAGGGACGTCGGCGGTGATACAGACAGCGACAGAGACAGCGAGTTTTGAGAGTTGAGAGATTTGTGACATATACTGTGTTTGGAGTGTATAATTAGTGTGAGATGAAGTGTTTGGTGTAGTGTGTTTAGTGTGTAGTGTAGTCGTTTTTATTTATGTTGTGAGTCAACTGCTGAATTGCGGAGCAGGCAGGAATGAGCTGAGCCCTGACTCTGAGGCACTGCCTGCATTTTAATGTAAATAGTTACATATAACTTATGCACAAATTCAGCAAACTACAATTTATATTTGCATTATAACCAATGCAATTGGTTCATTAAACTGTTTGTGGTTCTCACAGTAAAAAATCTATCTTTTTCCTACTCTGATTTTATGTTATTTTGTGATTTTAGGTCCATAGTGTTAATATAATATGTCAAAATGAAAAAATAAATGTACAGTCACACATGTGAGGTTGTGCTGAAAATAATGACACCAAACAAGGCAAGGTAAATAGTTTTTAAGGTGAAATATAATGGTATAATCAAAAGTAGTCAAAAACAGCCAATTATATCCCTGACGTTCCACCTTCAAACAACCTCATTTGGCCTCCATGAAAAAGCTACTTAACCTCCCACTTTTCTATAGGAAGAGGCTATGTGCTTCCTACGGGCAATGCACTAGTTTGTTACAAATAACAAACGACCTGTCTTCTTCAGAAACTTTGAAAAAGTCCCACACAATCGACGCCATGTGCCACGCTGTGCTACATTCACTGTGTGACGGAAATTCCCTGTTCCCACGTTTGCTAGTCTTTCTTTCGGCCTTTTTAAGTTCATGTTTCTATTGTTTATGTGTAACAATTATGACCGAGTTAACGAGTTATTTTCTGACATGAGGGGGTATTCTTGAATTTTCCCAGTCAGAAAGAGTTTTTCTGATTATGTCAATGTCACTTGAACGCAGCATTCACTGCAGGCCATTCAGGTCTCATAGTGGGAGCGGGGCATTGCCGTGCTGAGAAAATTATATATGTTATCGGGGCTATTCGTCATGATATCGGACTTATCGGAATGATGTAATAATTTCCTGTTATCTGCCCGATAATTATCGTGCACCCCTAAAACTAACATCTGACACGTTTACGTCTCACTAATTTCAACACTTTTGTCCAAAACTGTCATTTCTGCTTCATTATTTCCCTCAAGGACACTTCAACATGTATTTCTGTTTATTTATATGGCACTTTAAAAGCTCTCACATCAGTTTGTTGGACACAAATAAAACAGCACAACAATGAAAGAGTCACAAGAAAAGTATTACAGGAACAATTACAGATATAAATATAAAGACAGCAGAATGAAGAAAGCAGACAAACACAAATATGTCAAACCAAAATCAAACAAAGATGAAATCATCAGAATCAGCCGTTAAAAGCCGTTTTATACAGGTGTGTTTTGAGGGGGATTTAAAATGGGCCACTGATTCAGCCCAG
>CAEMYA010000099.1:399346-416072 GCA_903131615.1 Diplodus sargus | reverse complement strand
ATGGTCAATCCAGCCATGAAAAGCATCAACTGCTGTATCTCCACATGCGTCTTCCATACCTTGGAGATGGGGTATACACGTTTGTGGATTCCGGTCATACACTTTCCATCTCCAAGCAGAAAAAAATTCCTCAATAGTGAATGTACTGCATCACTGCCTGACAGATGATGAGAAGAATCTCTGTAAAAAATTCATGAATTCTGTTTTCTCTCTTCTCTCATCAGATGGAAATGGTCTCAGTAAGGGTGGTGGTGTAGAAAGGATCAGTTGTGTCCTGATGATATAAGCTCAGTTCCAGTTTTAATTCAATTCCACCACCATCTATTTATGTGAAGACAAAGTTAAAGAAAAAGTGTTAAGTGTGTTGATTCAATGCGAAGTGGTAAAAACTGTAGCAAAAAACTACATTATAATCAGCATGGTGGGAGTCCAGAGGCATGGCAAACATAATGTGCACTGAAAAAGTAAGATGGAAATGGAAAAACACAAGCCATGATGGTGCAGCTATGAACTAAAAGATTCAACAAGTAAAGGAGAATAAATCAGGCGAGAAGCATAAATATTGTTTCTGTCCAGTTTGGCCATTGGATAGAAAAATGTAGTCCTTAATCCAGCAGTAGGCAGTACTGCAACATTTTGGTCGTGTATTCTGAATGCATGTGGAGTTTGATATTGATGCAAACATTTGATGACATAAAACCTGTTGGAGTGTACAAAATAACATCTAATTTCTTAGCTTGATTCGTTTACATTTACTTGGTAGTGTAAGATCCACATCATGGATTTTAAACTTACATCTGTGTCATAAATGCATTCTGTCAGATATCTTAAAGTTTATGGTTTTATTTTTCTTGTGTGGTGAAAACCTTTTCTAAAATGCTTGTTACTGTATTGCTACTCATAATATAACTGTCATGGCACCTCATGTTGCTTTTTTATTGCTTTTCAATGATCCTAAGATGTTCATCATTTCAGCCATTTTGCTCTCGACCTGCTGAACCATTTCAATGTATATATATGTTGTCATCATCCTTCCAGTGTTTTCATTTCTTATTGTCTTAAATCATAAATGTGTGCAATTCCATAATACTGATTTAATAAACCTATTTTGTGTTCTCTTTTTGTAATTTATTTACCAAATATTCCTGTTACTGTTTTCTTTCACTAGATCACAAAATATATCATAATTTCATTGTTAATTTTTGAAATTTCCATTAGCCACATAAATTACTTCTTTGTTTTGTCATCTCAACAATGTCTCCTTTAAAACTTGTTAAGGAGGTTAGTGACACCTGCTGGTTGTTTGAAGCAGGACAAAAATAACATTGATCACCACATTGAGCCATGGAGCTTTCCTAATCTTCCACCTGTATGAGTCTCTTGTAAAAATATCTAAATATCTATCTAAAATTTCTAAAAAAAACATAAATGTGCAACATGTCAGGTCATTCATATGTGAATATTTGTGAGTATGTGTGAATATGTGTAAATGTCTGATTTTGCATCTGTCCAAAGTAGTTCTTACTCCATCCCCTCTCTTCCTACCTAAAAAGTTAACATCACAGCACACTGTGCATATTCATTCCCTTTACAAGAACGCTGCCTTCAGCTTGACTGTAAGGGAAGAAGTTTTTACATCGTCTTAAATAAAATACTACTAGAACAGTGTAGAAATACTGTGATAATTACTTTTTGTGAAAGTCCTGTATTCATTATTTGCAGACAAACAGAGACAAAGTTGTGTGAGTTGCCATTTAACGGATCATAATCAGGCAGACATACTTCCTGTTTTCATCCCAACGAGCCTAATGGGAGGAAATACCAAACTGAGATCTCCATCTAAATGTTGCTTCAGCTGTGTTCTAACATGATAAGCTTTACTTGATGAGAAGAACAAAAACATGAGCAGCATAATGTACCTGAAGTACCAAAACTAAGGTACTCTGTACGCAGAATAATGTACATCATATTACTGAATTATAACCCATGATGCATTAATGTTGCAGCTGGATGGTGGCGATGTTATTACAGCCAACAAGGCTGCTAAATGGGCGACTGCAGTTTGAGTCACACCACTGGATATTTTTAAGCCTGGAGGCATTTCTATCTGTGACTATGGTGACCAAGACCTGATGTTTTTCCTGTAACCAAGTTAACCTGAGCAAAGTATAATCATATCGTTGGTGGTACGTGACAAGTTTGAGGTGAATAGTTCACTTGACACTTTCTCATAAAAGCACGAAACTTGGTTTACTTGTAGTCTGGGGACTTAAACATGTTCAGACATGGAGACATCACCAAAATGCCACATAGTGGCCTTTGTAATTACACAAAAATTGAGTTTTACATTTATCTTTATTGTGGTATTATTCAGTCTCTTCTAGCTTCTCAGATACTGTCATTTCCTTCTCATAGTGTAACTGAATTCAGCACAAACTGCTCACCTGAACAGCTTATCATTGTTTGAGTTGACACCCCGACAGCAGGGTCGCTGCTCCTGGGGGCCGACTGACCAAGGCTAGGGTCGGGACACCAGCTGTGGTAAATCATTAACTGTTTTCTGGTGTTATTCATTTCAATTGACAATAATATTGAAATCTGTATTGATACATTGATGTTGTATTGATGATATATAGATGTTGTATTGATGATATGCAGATGTTGTACTGATGATATGCAGATGTTGTATTGATGATATGCAGATGTTGTATTGATGATATGCTGATGTTGTATTGATGATATATTGATGTTGCAATGATGATATATTGTTGTTGCATTGATGACATTTAGATGTTGCATTGATGTTGTATTGATGATATATTGATGTTGTATTGATGATATGCAGATGTTGTATTGATGATATATTGATGTTGTATTGATGATATATTGATGTTGTATTGATGATATGCAGTATTGATGATATATTGATGTTGTATTGATGATATGCAGATGTTGTATTGATGATATATTGATGTTGTATTGATGATATATTGATGTTGTATTGATGATATGCAGATGTTGTATTGATGATATATTGTTCAAGCCAGAGTGTGAACACAGATTTGGTTAAAACAATTGTCAGCTGCCTGTCGCATGCACTGAAAAGTAGTCACACAATCCAAACATAGGAACCACACTTAAAAACATACATCTACATACATAACCCCACCACTCGTCCAGTGTTGGTTAGGGCTCCAGCCCCCGGTGACCCTGCAAAGGATAAGTGGGTGTTACAGGCACAATGGATGGATGCCATTTTAGACTGAACTTAACAGTTTTACTGTGCTGTTTGTGTTTATCAGTCAGTTTCACTGTTTCATCTCTCAGACTGACTTGAGATAAGAAGATCATTTGTAGTGAGGAGGAAGAGGAAAGAGCAGAATTTTCAGTATGTGTGTCTATGAAGAGTCACTGGTCCAGTGATGAACCTCCAGTCTTCAGTCATGAACCCGGACCCTCAGACACACAGTATGAACTGATCATGACTCATTTTCATTTAAGACAGTAAATGCCAGGTTTTCCTTTTGTGATTATTTGTTGGTTTTGTGTTTGAATGGTAACAGTTCCACTGAAATGCAACTGATGACTCAAACTAGTATGTAAAATGGCATTGTACTGGTGCGTAGAGAAAGCATCCAGCACGTTTGTCTGGATTACTCTTCTGATCTGCCTTTGTAAAGACCACAGATCAGACAATTTAGGATTAAGAATGGCCGATAAGAATATGTGGCTGATCAGTCAGAGCATCCTTACTCTTAACAGTAGTTCAAACCTATCTAAGTCAAGATAAGCGGCCCAATGTCACTGTTAAACAGTAAACGTCATAATTGGCTCCCTTTAATTAAAGACTTTAGCTGTCAAGTAGCCTCAGAGAGTGTTGAGTTGTAGCCTGTTAGCCAACTACGGGCAAACCACTACATTTCAAGTTTAAAAAGGACAGTCTTATTCACAACAGACTGAATGTTAAATTCAACAGAATAGTAAGAACCATTTTACTGTGAACATCAGAGCTTCCTAACGGTGTCCTGTCTTTTTTATGTTTTTAAAAATTAATTAATTAATCATTTTAGTTATTAAAAATGTCTTCACAGAAAAGGAAGCTGCCCTGGTGTCTCTTGTGTCTTGTCGTCCTGAAGCATCCAGTCTCTACCAACTGTGGCAACTGGATCTGCAGACACTTCTCCACCTATATCTGCGGTATTCTTTTCCTCAAGTAAGTTGCCAAAGACCGTTACAGTTACTACGTTACTTTTGTTTGGTCAACTAATGTTGCTTTGTGGGAAATTTCTCTGTATAAAGTTGAGTAAAGGACCTGTGTAGTTAACAACGGTCCGAACGACACGCCCTCGATAGGCAAAGCCAGCTTATCCGTTCACACTGGTTAGGTTCTCTAATAATACGGCCCTGATACTACCTCCAGAGGCATATCAGGGCTGGAGCGAAGTTTCACCCGTCGCTGCCTCCGAGAGACTCACACTGAGACGGAGGCAGGGAATTGGTGTACTAAAGCCGCACCCAACAGCCAGTGTGAATGGGGCTAGTGCATCAACTCATACTGGGACCATTTTGATTCATCAGGAGGTGTCTTTGGTCTGTAGTATTTGAAGAGATCCAGAACAGGCGCTGGACCCAACAGCCAGTGTGAATGGAGCTAGTGCATCAACTCATACTGGGACCATTTTGCTTCATCTGGAGGTGGCTTTGGTCTGCAGTATTTGAGAGAGCTGGGCAGATTACCACTGTACAAAGTAAGACTGCCTCTGTCTGCTGAGTTCATCATGTCTGATAATACTGTATCATCCAAACATGCAGTATGGACACAAATGTATAGTTGAGTAAAAAGTAATTTTTTTTGGACACTTAAGTCTTGTGGGTCTGGTAAGAGTCTTGTTATTCATCGTAATACATCCAAGTATCCTGACTTCTCTTCAGTAACGAGTTGAACCCTGAAGCAACCAAACAAACATTAGCTGAGGAAAAGTGCACTGCTTCCATCAGTTTCCAGGCTATGGTAGATGGCAAAACAGCTAGTGTGTTGAAGAACACTAGCAGCTTAACAGCTTAAATAAAACTTGATGTTATTTTTGTATTGGGAATGTAAATATCCACCGAATCTCAAAGTCTTCTTCAGTTGAACATTTCTTTCTTTCTTTCTTTCTTTCTTTTTCAGTGGATGCTGGTTTGCAGGAGGTTTTAGATGAACACAAGATCAGTCTTAGGAAGAGATGTGAACATGTGACTGAAGGAAGCAATGAAGCAAGAAGTGGAACTCCCCTCACCAGGATCTACACTGAGCTCTACATCACAGAGGGACAGAGTGAAGAGGTTAATACCCAACATGAGGTTTGGCAGCTTGAGACAGCTTCCAAAAAGAAGACCTTCAGTGAAACTCCAATCAAGTGCTGCGACATCTTAAAAGCCTCACCTGACCAACAGAGACGCATCAGAGTTGTTTGGACCAATGGCGTCTCTGGCATGGGAAAAACCTCCTCAGTGCTGAAGTTCACTCTGGACTGGGCAGGGGGCTCCAAAAACCAAGATGTCAGTCTGCTTGTTCTGCTGTCATTCAGGGAGCTGAACCTGATCAGAGATGAGCAGTACAGTCTTCTCAGGCTGCTCCATGTTTTCCATCCAACATTACAGAAGGTGACAGCAGAGAATCTCGCTGTCTGTAAACTTCTCTTCATCTTTGACGGCCTGGATGAAAGCAGACTTTCACTGGATTTCAACAACCATGAGGTCGTGTCTGATGTCACACAGGAGTCATCAGTCAGCATGCTGCTGACAAACCTCATCCAGGGGAAGCTGCTTCCCTCGGCTCTCGTCTGGATAACTTCCCGACCTGCAGCAGCCAATCAGATCCCTCCTTCATGTGTTGACAGAGTAACACAAGTACAAGGCTTCACTGATGTCCAGAAGGAGGAGTACTTCAGGAGGAGGTTCAGGGATGAAGATCTGTCCAGCAGAATCATCTCACACATCAAGACCTCCAGGAGCCTCCACATCATGTGTATGATCCCAGTCTTCTGCCAGATCACTGCTACAGTTCTGGACCACATGTTGACTACAGACCAGAGAGGAGAGCTGCCCAAGACCCTGACTGACATGTACTCACACTTCCTGCTGGTTCAGACAAAGAGGAAGGAGCAGAAGTACGATGAGGGTCGTGAGACGAGTCCATAGGATCTGACGGAGGCTGACAGGGAAGTTCTTCTGAAGCTGGGGAGGCTGGCGTTTGAACATCTGGAGACAGGAAACATCATGTTCTACCAAGAAGACCTGGAGCAGTGTGGTCTTAATGTCACAGAGGCCTCGGTGTACAGAGATCTTCAGAAGAGAGAGTGTGATCTTCCAGAAAACAGTCTATAGCTTTGTTCATCTGAGCATTCAGGAATTTCTGGCTGCAGTCTACATGTTCCACTGTTACACCAACAGGAACACAAAGGTACTAAAGGAGTTCCTGGGAGAAAGGTGGGAGTATGGAAGCAGTAGCCAGTCCCTGGATGTCTTCCTCAGACATGCCATGGAGATATCCCTCAAAAGTAAAAATGGCCACCTGGACCTGTTTGTTCGCTTCCTTCATGGCCTCTCTGAAGTCCAACCAGAGACTCTTAGCAGGCCTGTTGGGTCAGACAGACAACAGTCCAGAAATCATCCAGAGAGCCATCAACAACGTGAAGGAGATGAACAGTGATAAGATCTCTCTTGACAGAAGCATCAACATCTTCCACTGTCTGATGGAGATGCACGACCACTCAGTCCATCAGGAGATCCAAGAGTTCCTCAATTTAGAGAACAGATCAAAGAAGGAACTCTCTGTGATCCACTGCTCAGCTCTGGCCTACATGCTGCAGATGTCAGAGGTTTTGGAGGAGCTTGACCTGAACAAATACAATGCATCAAAGGAGGGATGACTGAGACTGATCCCTGCTGTAAGGAAATGCAGAAAGGCTCTGTAAGTCCAGAATAATGTTTAAGGCTGAAGTCAAAGTGTTTGAATAAATATAAACATTTTATACACATGCGCACTATGAAACTGAATGGAAGATGAAGAATGGGGTAGAGAGTTGTACTTTCAACAGCCATAAGTATTATCATTTTTTTAAGTTTGTCTCAGGCATGAATGCTTTCAAATACTAAAATACATCTAATTTACTCAAGCATCTGAAATGGCAGTACAGCAAAGTGAAAACTGTTGACAAAACGCTGGTGCTGACAATTACTTGTCTACTGCTAGTGAAGAAGCACGAACTTTGGCTAAACAACAGAACTTGGCTTCTACTGCAGGAGACACTTGTTGAGAGATGTTAGGAGGACAGTAAAGAAGCTTTTTAATCAGTAATAAGGAAAGATTTCCACATTACATTTTGTGACTATCGTGCCCAACACTGGTGTTTGGGCCCTATCTAACTGTATGCCTATAGCTTCTTCAAACACACGCAGCAGAAGCAACACCAGGCTCCCTCAATTTGTGGCAACAAGTGCTGAACAGCTTACCATCTCCACCATTTTCTTCCATCCATGCCCAGCGCCATTTGTTCTCAACTCCGTGCCCAAGTGAGGCTGTATCTTTGCCAGGTTTAATAAACTTTGCTTACATTTGAGCAGAGTTGCACGTCAACCACGCGGCAAGACCCGCCCTACTCTGCTCTGATTGGCTAGCAGTCGTTGGTTGACCTCATACCATTTGTAGGTGGAACCATGCTTTGTTTCACTGAAGGTGATTGGTTAAACCGCATCGAAAAATCCGGCACGACACCAGAGTACTTCAAGCCTTGTAGAAAGAAGCACCTATAGAGGCCAGTTCACAGCACGCATGCACTTGGCTAGCAAATATCATGGCATGATAAGTGTAAAAAACTAAAACTGGACAGGTCAGAGGAAACTCCCCAAGGGTAAACACAATTGAACTTTAAGCTCCTGAAATAAATATCTTTTAGACAGCTCTGATGCAGCTTTCAATTAACCTTGATGATGGCTGTTTAGGCTGCGGTCACACGTGCGCAGAATCAAGAGTCCTGAACATTCGCCTTCCAGTTCGATTCTATTTAATGAGCACTAAGAAGTAAATAAAACATTTGCATCTCGTGGCAACACTTTGTGTTTGTGTGTGTGAGAGAGAGACCTTTTGGAGGAACACAGAACATCAATCTAAATTACATCCTGAAAAATCATGTAGGTGTATCAGGAAATGCAAAACTGCAAACCTTGTGATAAATGACTGAGCAAATTTGATCTATTTTATCTAAATGTTATCTGTAATCACAGACTTTGTGGAGTTGGACTCTCCAAGACTCACTGTGAAGTTGTGGCCTCAGCTCTAATGTCAAACCCCTCCCATCTGAGAGAGCTGGACCTGAGTGACAATAAGCTGGAGGATTTAGGAGTGACGCTGTTGTCAGCTGGACTGGAGAGTCCAAACTGTAGACTGAAGACTCTGAGGTCAGCTCATGTGTTTTTTTTGCACTTGTCCAGTGTATATCTACCTTTAGCTGACTTGTTTTCTGGGTTTGTCTGAGCAGACTGCAGTTTTCCTCCAAATTTCATCTAGTACTCACATTGGATTGATGTCAATCAAGGAAACTGAAGAATTTACCTTCCTTCCAATGTGCTGCACGGATTGAATTAGTGTATAATTTTTGATAAATGTGAGACAAATCTGCAGGTGTCTGAATTATCTTGTCTGATCTGTCAAGAACAACAGCTGACATGTCATCGCGTAATGATGCATTTAGAAAATGATGTGATCTAAGACAAGAAGAACTTGCTCATTTTGATCCAGATATAAAGATGACTGAGGAGAAGACAGAGCTCAGTCAGTCAACTGTGTGTTGGTAGCAATGTCAGTGGTGCTGAGGATAGTCCAACTATTTGGCTTGAAATGAGAGCATCAGAAGAGCTGATGGCAGTACAGCACAGGTGTTAGAGGTGTGAAGTTACACATATACTGTAATTTTTCTTTTCCCATAAAGTCATCAATGTCAAACTGGCCATTGTGGATGTTCATATAAATATTCTGTCTTAGCATTTCCCATAAATGACACATGCTTGTTATGAAATGTGACAATTGAAAGTGAAATCAACATGGCTGATTTGATAATTATAAGTCTGTTCTCATTGATGAGGACAACATTATCTTGAGCTACACATCTCAAAACTGAACACATCTCAAAACATTTTTATCTGCATCTTGTATTCTTTCTCCAGATTGAAAAGGTGCAGGTTTTCAAAGATTAGCTCTACAAATCTGGCGTCAGCTTTGAAGTCTAACCCCTCCCATCTGAGAGTGCTGGACCTGAGTCACAACCGGCTGCAGGATTCAGAAATGAGGATAAGGTATGATTTTCTGCTACACATTTAAAATCTGAACACATCTCTTTGAATTTTTAAACAGATTTTTATCCATATCCTTTATTCTGTATTCAGATTCGGAGGGAAATGCAGTTTGTCAGACCTCAAATGCGCTTGTCTGGACCGTCTTCTGAGGTTTCGACTCACCCATCCAATACACTGGCGCAATGAGCCCAATGAGGATTTACTTGTGAGGCTGCTGTGTGATTTTCTGGAGAGTCCACTCTGTAGACTGGAGACTCTGAGGTCAGACATTTTTTACTTCCGAGCTCAGATATGGACATCATACCAGTGTTTCACAACAGTTTTAATGTCTGTATCTGTAGAACATGTCACAGACATGAGGAGAATACACACAAGAGTAGTTTTTTAAATTATATTTATTGACTTATATTTTGCGATCCAAAATATTGTTCTGTAGCTAAATTCTGAGGCTTTTCTGGAAAGAGTATTGAAAATATAGCAATTTATAATCAACCCATATCAATTTCAGGCATAAAACATCAATTTCTTGTTTAAGCTACCAAGTACAGATATGGATACCAATAGATGGATACCAATAATTTGGCTAGTTGAACACATACAGATAGTGTGCCGAGTCCAAAATTCGGATATCAGTTAGCATTTTTGCACTTGTATTCCCTCGCCTCAAAGTCAGTAGATTTTTGGTTAAATGCCTGAAAAAAGGTCCTTGGTTGCCACAGGCTTAAGTATTTTACATGTTTTGTTCTACCCCATAAAATATATCATTAAATGTCCCACAATTTAATTATAAAGCATGTATGTGTCTTGTCTAGCAACCATCTAAATGAGACAGCAGAGGTTGTCAATGACATTAAATGCCATCACAGCGAACACGGAGACTCGTCTACTCATTAGTCGGTCTTTACAGGCTGACTTCAGTTACAAACTATTCTAACTCTGACTTTACAACTTGTACATTCATCAGCTTATAGAAAACCTGTATAGTAACTGCGTTGTCAGACATTTAGTTATGGTGACATTGAAGGGACCAGTATCTAGTCGTTTATTGAAAAGCTTGTTGATTACTACATAGTGAAGTTGAGCGACAAGTCTAAAATCTGAACACACCTAATTACAAATTGATTTATTTTCATCTGCATCATTTATTCTTTATTCAGATTGAGGGGCTGCTGGATGACAGAAATCAGCTGCGCTTCTCTGGCCTCAGCTCTGAGGTCCAATCCCTCCCATCTGAGAGAGTTAGACCTGAGTAAGAACCACATGCTGCAGGATTCAGGAGTGAAACCACTGTTTGATTTTCTGCAAAGTCCCCACTGTAGACTGAAGACTCTGAGGTCAGTTCACTGACTCTTTGTTTCTGATGTAGCGCTTATATGTCTCAATATCATGTTTTAGTGTTTTATAAAAGCTGTAAGATTCCTTTAGGTCATTTTTCATATTTCTTGTACTAAATTTATTCTGCAGTCACTAAAGAGTTGTTAGTTGTTAAAGTAAAATAAAGTTTATAACGGAATACAGAATATCCTTTTGAACTAATTTTTTCTTTAAAACTGATCAAGTATTATTGATGAATATCAATCTTGTTGACACAAATAAATCTATGAATGTTGTGCTGACATTTAGATGATGTCTGTAGATGGCTGACATCATGATGATCCTCAATAACACAATAAGAAAGTCGCTCGACTCATTTTAGTGAAAAGCTCATTGATTAGGACATAGCAGTGTTGAACTACACATTTAACATCGGAAAATATTTGACTGGATCATAAATGGATTTTTATCTACGCCACTTATTCTTTATCAGATTAAGTCGCTGCTGGTTGTCAGAGATCAGCTGTGATTCTCTGACCTCAGCTCTTCAGCCCAACCCTTCCCATCTGAGAGAGCTGGACCTGAGTCACAACGAGCTGGAGGATTCAGGAGTGAAGCTGCTGTGTAATTTTCTGCAAAGTCCACAATGTAGACTGGAGACTCTCGGGTCAGTTCACTGACTCTGTTACTGTTAGTTAACTACATGCCAACTCACCCAAGCCCTCCCAGTTCATGCCAGTAATTTAATTGAAAAAACAAAAACATATTAAACTCTTATTGTATTCATAGGACCCTGCAAAGTGCTTTAGCTGTAGATTTTCTAATAAGGGTTACTTAAATTTCCTTGAAATTGCATACATTTGACAGTATTACAAATACATTTTTATCTACTGTACATACTTTATTCTCTATTCAGACTGTGGAATTGCAGTTCCACAGAGATCACCTTCAATTCTCTGACCTCAGCTCTGAAGTCAAACCCCTCCCATTTGAAAGTGCTGGACCTGGGTAACAACAACCTGCAGGATTCAGGAGTGAAACTGCTGTGTGATTTTCTGCAGAGTCCGAACTGTGGAGCGAAGACTCTGAGGTAAGACACGATTTGTAACTTCTGTGTTACGATTTAATGATGTGACTACCATACTCATCCATTGTGAGTATCTTAAGGATCCAGTGTGTGGATTTCAGAGGAGCTGGGGGAAAAATAAAATATAACATTAATAACTATGTTTTAATTCAAGTTTCAGCTTGATTGGTGCTTTATTCTTATGCAGCTTGTCCTGGATGTGGAAGCTCATCAACATGGCATTTCCAGGCAGCTCATTTAGTCTATTTTCAGTTTTTTGAGCATATTTTGATGTAATCTTGAATAACTCTGTGGTCTCCGAGTGGAATTTCTAGGTTGGCTCATATCATAGGAATGTCCAACACAAGTTTAACATGTGTTCTGTTTCACTTAACAAGTGAAGGTGCATCACTTTGCAGTTGGTTCAACGCTGTCTCATGACTTTGCAGTCCCTGGCTGTTCCTGCATGATGCCATCTTATTTAGCACTATAGCATGCAGTTTGCTAGACTCACTTTTGAGGCCTCTTCAAGGCATTTTCAGCTTTTGTAGTCATCTTTCACAAAATTAAACTCTGTTTGCATCTCCTTGAAAATGTCTTTATGCTTTACAAAATGCTACATCTAGTTCTATCCTTTATGCAATCCATTTGAATGTGCCATAACAGTTGCTATTTAATGTGCACATTGTTTTTTTCAGGCTGAGTTGGTGCACTTTGTCAAAGATCAGTTGTGCTTATCTGGCCTCAGCTCTGAAGTCCAACCCCTCCCATCTGAGGGAGCTGCAGCTGAGTGACAACAATCTGCAGGATTCAGGAGTGAAGCTGCTATGTGATTTTCTGCAGAGTCCACTCTGTAGACTGGAGACACTGAGGTCAGAGGGTTAGAGTCTGTCCCTGCTGATTTCAGCAGTATTGAACTGTACATAGTATCAAAGCAAAAATCCAGCATCAGATGTATAAACAGATAGTGGTCCTCATTCATCAAACCTGATCTGTCTGTGCTCTCACTGGAGACTCTGAGGTCAATTTACCAAAAATCTATAACTATTGTAGATCTTATATATTTAATTAACGAGTGAACCTAATTCATGCTTATACGTTACTCACATATTGTTTGTAAACTTAAAAATGTCCACAAGGTCATATTTCCATATTTCTTGAACTTAATTTAGTCTGCAGTCTCTGACTTCTGTTTCATAATAGGTGTAAATGCCCATTGTTAGTTGTTAAAGTAAATAGTGTTTGGTAAATGATCATATTTGAAGGAAGTCTGTCTAGAGGGCTGACATTATGATGATCCACAATAACACAATGACAAAGTCGCTCAACTCATTTTAGAGAAAAGCTCATTGATTAGGACACAGTATTTGATTATAAATGTAGTTTAATCTACATAATTTATTCTATATTCAGATTGTGGGGCTGCAGTTTGTCAGAGATCAGCTGTGCTTCTCTGGCCTCAGCTCTGAACGCCAACCCATCCCATCTGAGAGAGCTGCAGCTGGGTGACAACAAGCTGCAAGATTCAGGAGTGAAGCTGCTGTGTGATTTTCTGCAGAGTCCACACTGTAGACTACAGATTTTGAGGTCAGTTCATCTTCTTTGTACTTGCACAGTGTATGTCTAACACTAACACAGGCTGCAGGATTCAGGAGTGAAGCTGCTGTGTGACTTTCTGGAGTATCCATACTGTAAACTGAGAACTTTCGGATCAGACACCATTTTTGTACTTCTATGTTGTTGAGATTAAATTGAAGTAAAATTGTGGTTATACTAAACTGCAGCTAAAAGGATGATAGTACATTGATCCATAGTATCTTAAAAAGGTCTAGTGTGCATGTTTTTAGGAGCAGAAATAACTAATAATATTGGCAAAGATGGACTATATTGGCCACTGGTGGAGCTGGCAGAATAAGAGGTGAAGTCACTAAATCCCTATTACATAGAAGCATGTCATTGATCGAGAGTGTTTGGGGATTTCTGAAACTTTAACTTTCCAAACCTCCTTCAGGTCCGACCAGATTAGAACTCACTGAATGAATTTAAGCAGGAACATTGCTTTCTAAAGTAATGTTATTTATTCCTTATTCAGATTGTGGAACTGCAGTTTGTCAGAGATCAGCTGTGCTTCCCTAGCCTCACCATTGAACTCCAACCCCTCCCATCTGAGAGAGCTGCAGTTGAGCGGAAACAAGCTGCAGGATTCAGGAGTGAAGCTGCTGTGTGATATTCTGCAGAATCAACACTGTCGACTGGAGACTCTGAAGTCAGTAAAGGGATTAACTCAGTCCATGCTTGTATCAGCAGTATTGTACGAAACATTTCATAAAAGCAAATATCCGGTATTTGTTGGGAACAGTCAGCCAATCATGTCATCCACACTTGTTGTGATCATGTGTGATGTGAAGACAGGTCATTCATGATCAGTAATCACAGCTGATGTTTTGCTGCTCAGTCTTAATGAACACAAATGAGCTTGAGATTTAAAAGTACATGAAATATTCAATATTTATGAGATGCTATTTGAACAGTGTTAAAAGCATAGCAGCAGTAAACCCATCATTAAAGTGAGCAGTGAATATCTGTTTTCTGCAATAATTGTGCGTTCAGGACAATCAAGTGTTTATTTCAACTGTGTACTTTTGTGAAATCTGCATAGTTGCATAGTCACGCTGCTCCACTTCCGGCCCTGCTGGTCTTTACAGTGGATGTGTTGCAACAGCTGATGAAAGGAGTCTTTGTAAACACTTCATTACCTCTGTTATCTCTCTTCTCTCATCAGATGGAAATAGTCTCTTTAAGGGTGGTGGTGTGGAAAAGATCAGCTGTGTCCTCATGATCCAGATAGGTTGAAGCAGCAGAATCAGCTGAGATGACCCTCAGTGCTGCGGCCTGAACTGCTCTCACTGGAGATCAGTGTCAGACAAAATGTCAAGTCCAACATGATCCCTGTGTTCCTACTACAGGGTATCATCAGTGCATCTGGACTGCTCTGCTGCCCTGTCCTTCTACACAGTGTCTGCAGACACACTGTAAATCCTCCACTCCACCTGCTCCATAAACAATCACCTACTCCACCTGGAACCTTGAAGAGGGATAAAAGCTGTAGAAAATGTGGCTTATATTAAAGCTTCAAAGAGTTCCACTAACTGTTTAGTTGCAACCAAGTTAATGTTAAACTGTTTCTGTTTCATCTAGTCAATTAGAAGTTATGTCATTTGACTAGTTATCAGCAAGCAAGTATAGATGACTCCTTAATGTAGTATTTAGACCTGGATATAGTGGGGCTGCTCTTTAAATTTCAAAAACTTTCTGAAAGCCAAAGAAAGTGATTAAAAAATCTGTGACATCATTATAATGTAAAGACTACTGGCAGACAGGAAACCTGTGGGAAGGACATGTTTGAGAAACGTTGGCTTATGCACTAACAGAGCAATTCTCATTGGACTGAATGGGGGCCATCTTTGGGTTCAGTATCTAATTCTCCTTTAAATGTATGACTTTAATGTCACATTCATTGGTAATTTCACTTATTGTTATTCAGATCTCCTGTTTGTGATCTTTACCCTAATTATCATAACTTATACTGCTACAATTTAATGGTATCTTGATAAAATTGCTACAACAATCTAAATAGTAATTGCAATTATATAACTAATGTTGACGTTGCTACCTCTAACTAATGTTATGGAAGTACAGTATGCAGAGCTCATAACATGTGCTGCGGCGATCTGCCGGGAGGTTTGCCTGCGAGCGGGTGCATGTGACAACGGCCTTGCCACTGCATGCACGTAACAGCGAGCGTACAGCTCTGCAGCGCAACTCAACAGGTAAACGCAGTTGGACTAATTGGCATTCATTCATTTATTCATACATGTCCCATACAACAATTGAGCCTATAAGTATTGATTAGAGTGGCAAATTTTGCTTGTTGAAATGCAAGGAGTAATGTTTAGTTTGTGTATAACAAGATTAAGAATATTTTTGTTTAGAAAGCATTATGCTAATTCATCTACAGTAAAATCGTTTGGTATGCTTGATTTCATTGAGGTTAAAATTATGATTAAAAAAAATAAATGTCATGTGTACAATCTGTATCATGATCTAGGTTAAAACATAAGGTAAAACCAGGTTAATTTAAAAGTAGAACTGGTTTTCTGTTTATTCAATGCCTAATTTACACAGTATTTGCCTATCTGCCTTGTTTGATTAAATAATGGAATAATGGTTAATGTATGATTAATATACTTACATATTGCCCAATTTAAATGTACTTTGATGTATTTAGTGGAAAGTATCGAACTTAATTTGCATTGTTTTATTTTTGTATGTTTAAAGGTTTTTCACCTTCCTTGAACTGGTCAAATAAATTGAAGATTGAGTGAAATCCTGAGTCTGGTCAAATCCTTCCCTTTTCAAGTGTGGGAAGCCATGATGTTTTAAATACACTTGCCACTGTACAACTTAAGAAACACTGATACCATTAGATAGCAATGGTGATGCTATACTATACTCACAAACCTTGTAAGAAGCTGGAACCAATTGTCAGAATTCAGACACAGAGATAAACGAATGATCACTTTGGACCCAACAAAATTTTAAAATGATTAATTCACAATAAGAACAGTTTTAAAGAAAAGAAAGACCTATATTATGCACCTTTCTACAAGCTTTGCAGATGTGTTATTTTTTTAAATGATTTGTCCTTATGCAAACATTTTCAATATGACCTTCACGTTATTTTTGTCTGTATTGCCATGAATTGTAGGTTTGTATTTACAATTAATAAATGGGACTTCTAACACTAAAATAAGAGGACTCAATTCAGTTACAGATGGAGTGTATAATGGTTCAAGTAAAAACTCTCGCCAAAAGGCAACCTGGGAATTTTGTGAATGTACCTTCATGTAAAAGCATAATTACGACGAAAGACCCACTTTTAAGATTAACCGTATTTTCGTTTTTGGGTCAAAATAATTTTCCATGGGAGCACGACAGGCACTTTTACGA
>CAEMYA010000099.1:342941-361873 GCA_903131615.1 Diplodus sargus | reverse complement strand
TACGGCTTCTTACGGCTTTTACGTCTTTGTCTCGTCTCGCTGCGTCTGCCGTGCGTGATGTGCTCTGATTGGTCCACATCAGTCTGCTGATGCTGGGAAATAGCAAGAATCCAGAATTCACCTCAGAGGCATCAAACTAAAGTAACGAGGCTGTTCTGAAGCTGCGAGGAGGAGAAAGTTCAGATGTTTGTGTCAGAAGTAGAAACACCTGCAGGACAGTGAAGTATTTGTACCAGGAAGTCTTTCGGCAGAGCGTCACAGTTTTAAAGCTTCTGACTGAACCGTCAGATTTGACGAGATGAGACTGAGAACATGTCGGCACTGTAGTCTGTTTCCTAAAGCAGCTGCAGAGACGAGTGTCCACCCGGAGACAGCAGCCGCTGTGATTGGACGACAGATCCGACATCATCAGAGAGCTTTTCTGATTTTCTCCTCCTCCCTTCTTCAGCCTGTCACTCCCTCCCTCCCTCCCTCTCTCCTCCCATCAGTCCTGGAGCCTCCATTAGCTTCTGTTACTGCTGTTTTAACTTCATTCGTCTCTTTTCTGTATTTTTAATCCATATGCTCATTTATCAGCGAGTCTCTCTGTCAATCCATCTACATCGTCCAGTCAACTCTCTCTCTTCACACTGTTTCAGTCTCAGACAGTTTGTGATGCTTCCCAGTTTCAGATGAGGTGTGAGTTGTAGAAAACTGAGCCAAAGAAAGGAACGTAACACGAACATGTATGAATCAACTGTCCTGTTTTAAAGATCGGAGCACAGTCACATCATGACGTGTATCTGGTCCAGTCAAATATTCAATCGATGAGTATTTAGCAGATTAAACGACCCGATCGTTCAGTCCGTTTGTCCCGATTCATTCTTCAGAGCCGAACCTACACACCAACAAACACTGGACCAGTTTCATCAGCTCGTACGAGGCCGTGATGTGATGGCTGCGGTTGTGTTGATGAAAAGTATTCTGAATGCGTTTGGCCGGCAGCCCGACTCTCTGACATGAAATAAATGTGTGAGCACTGATTGTGGGTTCGCTGGTTCGTTGAAGGACACTTAGTTAATGACAGTGACACACTGGCTGCTGGCACTGACCTCAGACCGTTCAGTTACAGATGATCTGAACAGCCTCGTCCTTGACATGAAAGCTGTTTGTGCTGCAGTGTTTGCAACGTGCATCTGGGAGCAAAACGAGACAATTCAGTCCATTTATCTCCAATGTTTAGTTTCCAGAGCTACAATCAAAACGAAAGCTGCACGTGTGCGTGTTGAGAAGATGTTCTGTTCATCCAGCAGGTATCATTCTTCAAAGCCTGGCATCTTCTCCGGAGGAAAACAGATGTCTAGAAGCCACGAGAGTAGATTTAACATAACTGCATGAACCCGACCTGACCTACACTGTGATGAACTGCCAGCTCACAGACGATTCATCACGCTGTCCTCACACAGCGACCCGCAAAAACCTGCAGAGATTAATGACCAAAACTAAAACCGGCCTGTTTGTTGCTGCAGGTGCAATTCAGGAAAAGAGTAAATACACCCTCCAGTTCTGCGAGGACCCTCAGCGGATGCATCAGAGGACCGAGGGGAGGAGTCAACATCTGTGCAGGGAAGCTGATCAGCACGTTGTGGATTCCTGCTGCTGAGCAGGAAACAGGAAGTCCAGTGGAGCTGTTACTGTCACTAGAAGAACATCTTCGCTCTGACCGCGGGGAAGTCGTTGTGTTGACTCTGTTCCTAAAACGGATTTCTGTATCTTTAGTCATAAAGTCTCATTTGCATATATATAAAAACACATAATACCCAAATCAACAACACTACAGAAGACAGCTGTCAGTGTGGAGAGAGCTCGTCTATCACATAACATGTTCACTCTTCATCATTTTGTAGAATTGAACTTTACAACAACAGACAGATTTCTCCTCTTCTTTACTCCAAACTATATTCTGGAGGTTTTAACGACCTCACAGCCTGAACATTTTATTTCTACAAACACTGATAATTTGGTTTTTATGTCTGTTGGGTCAGTCAGGGTGTAAACAGTCTTTTCAGATTTATGGAGTGATGAGAGAAAAAAACCTGCAAGAAAATAAAATCTGATTTTCGAGCCTGACTTTTTCCAGCGTTCAGATTTCTGTTCTGGAAATTCCAACAAATTGGAGCGTTTTTAACGAGGTAATGCATCATTTGCATGTTCAAAACAATCGTCTTAACTAAAGTAATCAGCCAGGGAAGCTTCAGGGTCACATCTATTAGTTAACAGTCGTGTAAATGTGAATTAAACTCCCTGTTCTATAAGACGCCTGTTTGAGCAGCTGAACGTGACCAGCAGCTGCTGCACGATCCCATTCCAAGGTCTCTTATTGCCATTTTCAATTTAAGTCACTTGCAATAACAATTCTGTATCAGGCTGAAGTCCGTCTGTCGGGTCAGTCGGCGCTCTGCTTCGCTTTAAGACATCTGGAGCCGAGCGTCCTCTTTGTGCCTCAAATTTGAGAGCACAAAATCGACCAAATTCAATTTTGCAATTACAGCAGACGGCTGTTTTACAAGAAGAGATGAATCTGCTCCATTTTCATTTGGTCCTCCGGCTGCTCTCAGACCAGCAGGACACCACAGGAGAGCGGTATCGAGTGTGAGGCGGCTGAATCCAGACGTTAACCTCAGCCGGCAGAATGAAACTGACTCCATGAGTGGATTCTGTTTTCACTATTTTTCTCCATCGTCTTCCATCTTGTTTCTGTTATCTTCTCCTCTCCTCTCTTTCCTCGTATCTACACTTTTTGCCATTCTCCATTTGTCACTTTTCTTTATTTATTTCTTTACATCTCAGCGTTTTCATTCTTTTCTTCAGGGCCGTCTTCTTTACTCATCCTCGGTTACTCTGCGCCTTCACTATCTCAGCTTTTCATGTGAAAAAGAGGTGTTATATTTGTGTGTGCAGAGGTGTTAATCTGGGATCCTTGACCGCTCTGACCATCTGCTGCAGCGCTGTGATTGAACTCAGCTCGCTTGGCTCCGTCCCAGAATCCAGGAGAGTGTTTACCTGCACAGCTCGCGGCAACACGCGAAGATATTTCCTCCAAAATTAGATAAAGATCGATTTATTTTAGTCTGGCGCTGAATGAAGAGCGGCGATTTGAGAGGGACATTAAACGGCATCTTTCACATTAGAGAAACACAGCAGGATGATTCAAAGGCATCGATTCAGGCATTTTAAAAGGTTCCCTGTCTTGTTGGCGGATATTAAGGTGACCTTTGACCCCAGACGGACATACTCACTTGCTGCAGGTCGACTCCTCCCTGCGCCACTGAGAACAAGGGGTGAGAGCCGAAGTCTGACGCCTCGAACACCTTCAGAGAGACACAAGCAGAGACAACGCCACAGTTAGAGCGTCAAACAACAGCCTGGTTCATGAATCTGAAGCTACGGCTGCACATTCAGGACGCCGTCACACACACACACACACACACACACACACACACACACACACACACACACACACACACACACACACACACGTGCGGAAATCAAACTGCGGTGACTGACAGCAGGTCACGCTGCAATTTCCTGCTGCTCGTGTGTTTATCTACAGCAGAATACACAAAATCCTCGCGCCTCTGCTGCAAAACCTGCACTCACATCGTCACACACAAACAGTCTGTGCTGCACACACACACGACATCACATCACATGACCAGGAGATGAACTTCATAGGCTAGTCTGGGCTTCAATATCTGTTAATTAGTATACAGATATCCAAAGGTGGGAAGTAAAAATACTTCGTTACTGTACTTGTGGAGATGTTTCATGTATCTGTATTTTACTCTGAGTATCTGTGTGACTCCTCCTCTCTACATCTGAACACAAACATCTGAACTTCCTTTTCAGAACAGGCTCGTTACTTTAGTTTGATGCCTCTGAGGTGAATTCTGGATTCTTGTTATTTCCCAGCATCAGCTGACTGATGTGGACCAATCAGAGCACATCACGCACGGCAGACGCAGCGAGACGAGACAAAGACGTAAAAGACTTGAGAATCATCTGATTCACTCTGTGTCAACATATAAGTAACGGGTTAAACTAATTAAGATCCCTTTATTGGCTAATAATGTTTTCTTTTTTTTGCAGTTTTGCTCTCTTCTGTGCGTCAGCGTGAGTCAAATCCAATAATCCCAAAAAAGATAAGAAGTTCATTTGGTCTGTTGTTTATGAGCAGATGAGAAGACGAGCGAGAACAGAGGAGACGTAAAGTTTACTGATCGCTGAGGAGAAACAAGATGACGACGACGGCTTCGTGTTCACAAACGAGCGCTGAGAGAAACACGCTGACGCTGCGTCTCGTCTGCATGACGACGATATGTTGATCCACTCTGAATCCTCTGAGGTTCACTATCTGTCTGTCTTTTATCTGACATCAGGACATCGGAGGAGGAGGATGTGGGTGATGACATCATCCGTAGGAAACAAGACTGCGGTGAATATTATCGGCGAGGACACGAGAGAGAAAAACAGCCACGGTGACGTCAGCAGAGTGTTTCTGATGCAGGTTTTCAACTCGTAGCACTCGGAGAGAAGACGCTGAGCGTCGTGTCTTCAATCTGGACGCTCGGCTCACAAAACCAGTCTCAGAACCTACAGCAGCCATTTTGGATCAAAATAAATATGGTTGGGTTAGTTTACGAATCGCTCTGTGTGTCATTTAAGACAACAAACACATGTGGCCAATAAAAACGTGATTACTATACATCATATTTTGTATTATTATTCTTTTATTATACGTCATCTTGTCCTCAAAATGTGTTTATTAACGACATGATGAAGTTATAACACAAACTGTTTCCGTCAGTGAATAAACGAGCTGTTCTCAGAGGAAAATAACGCTGTTTGAAGCTAGAATGGTGGCAGGGTCCGCCACATATAAACAAAGTAAAACAGGTCAGTTTGTGTTTTTAGTTCATTTATCAGTGAATTTAGATTTTTCTCTTCTCATTAACATTTCTTCACCAGAACTACACAGAGCACGTTGAAGAAAAGTAAAACATGATCCTGTTTTATTGAATTTCCTTCAGTGAAATATTGATTTCGCCTCTCAGATGAGGAGACGCGAGGAGGGATGTTCGGCTCCGAGGTAGCCGACACGTCCTCGGTGTTTTGGTATTCAACTGTTGACAGCAGCGACTTCTCAGAGCCGCTCAGCGTTCATCCACAAATAACCAAATGCTCCCGACAGCTATGCAGAGAGAGAGAGAGAGAGAGAGAGCATCTCCAAACAATCTCTGTTACAGTCCAGCGGTGTGTGACCAAGGACAGGCAGATCTCAGTGCTGCCGCTCTCTCAGGGAAAATCATCCTCCAGCTCGAACTGACCGAGTGACAACCTGCAAACTGCTCGGCTCTGATGCACCGCCGAGGCTGAGTGCACACGGCAGGATTCAGCCAATTAAACATCAGAGTTTCTGTCCCTGAAAACTTTTCAGAGCTCAAGGTACTTTGGAAAAACCTACAGGGAGAAATCGTTAGAGATGCAGGAATGTTTCACTTTGGTTTGGTAACTTGTGAGGAAAAGGAATAATTGGGGCTAAACCAGGCCAGAGCGCTCGGATCGTTAAAGCTCGGTGCTGATTGAAACGTCTCACGCAGAGAATCATCAGGAGACGCACGTCCACACGTAGCATCATTTAAACACATCGTACGTATTTAAGAGTGTGAAGATAATCTGGATTCTCTTTTCCAGTGTTTTCTTTATAATAACGTGATCTAATCGTCTAAATCACGACCATATGGTGATATATTTCCATCAGTTATTGGTTTAATCAGCTTCAGCTTGTAATCAACAGAAACGAGAGTTAATGTGATTAAAGTGACAAACAGCAGCTGCAGGAACAGAAACAGTGACGAGGCAGATGTGTTAAATATACCTGCGACTGATGTTACAGCCAATTATTCACATATTTACATGTGTGTATAAAGTGTACGCAGTCTTATAGAACCATCATTACGTCTGCAGCGTCCACACACACACACACACACACACACACTAACACACACACACACACCTGACTGATGAATGGTGATGATTTGTCCTGAATAAACATGAAAACAGCCTCATTTGTTGGATGGACGGTGACAGCAGCCGCCACTCACAACTCACAGCACCTATCAGACATTTAACAAGTGTGTGTGTGTGAGTGTGTGTGTGTGTGTGTGTGTGTGTGTGTGTGTGTAAATCAGAGGCAGAGCCACTGAGTGGACATTATCCGTAACATGCAAATTGCAAACTAAAGCAAATTCTCTGACAATAAGTGATGTATCGGCTCATCCATCCGTCCACTCCTCTGTCTTCACCTCCATCCTCCCCCTCCATCCATCCATCCATCATCTCTTCCTCCCCCTGCAGATCCACTACATCCACCCATCTATCCGACCCATTAATCCGTCCGCCCACACTCCCTTCCTCCCCTCCTGCTGCCTCCCCTCCTTTTCTTTTCATCGGTTCTCCTGTGGTTCAGTTCACCTCATCGTATCTGTCGTCTTGTAACCGTCAGATTTTTAATATTTGGTTCTGTGTTGTTTTGGTTTATCTGGTGATTAAAATGATTTCCAGTCAAGTTAATCGTCGTCGTCCTCTCACCTGGTTTCCTGCCAGCAGAACAGTACCCGGGGTCGGGCTGGGTCGGTACGGAATCGTAGCTCCCTTTGGTGGAGACTGAAACAGAAACAGAGAGTGATGAACATGTTTGTTTGTATCTGTGCTGATATTTAAACAGGAGGATTCGAGAGCGTTTGATGACTTTCATGTGACGGAATTCACATTTATTTTATCATGAACCAAAATAATAGTAATAACTTCATCCCCTCCGTCAAACACCAGCAGGAGTCATCACATTTATTCTGTCTGTTTTAATGTTTCTGATTGTTTCTCATTATCAAACTGAATCATTGTGGTTTTTTGCAGCTTTTTATTCAACAAAGACTGATTGTGAGACGGCTGTTGGAGGGTTCGATCCAGAGGAGGAGGATGCAGATGAGCTGCGTGTCTAACAGGAGGTACAAACGTTGTTCACGGTCAGTTCTCACCCTCCATGTTTGTAGTTTTATCTTGAAAACGTTCTTCCCGTCGTCACAAAGGGCTGGATGTGAAGCCGGAGATCAGCCGTGCTCTTTATTCTACTTTTCATCTGTTCTCGGCCCGTCTCACCTCACACTGTGATGTCATTGAACTGTCAGCTGATGTCTCACACGCTTCTCTTCTGTTTGATGACGTCCAATCAGACGCAATGTGGTTTCATCTCGCTGCTGTTGCGTTCAGATCTGAGTGACTTGTGCTGAGCAGCTGCTCTGCTGCTTGTTTGCGTGAGAAATCATTGTTTATCAGACTGAGAGCTGAACGACACTGCGTTCATTAGGCTCTGATTTACAGTCTGACAGCTTCATTGTTCGGCTGATGATGGATGGTGAATTTGTTAATGTTGACCTTTCAGTGCTTTATCTAAATATGCATCAATATTTTTGTCATGTCGTGCAAAACTGTTCTCACTCCGAACACGTCAAACACGGCGGCATCGTCGGCGGCTACACGCTTCCTGGTTTCGACGCCGTAGTCCGAATCAGAAGGTGTTCAGGTGAGTCGTGTCTCCTGCAGGAGCTGCACGACTAACACTGAATTGTTTTAAAGTGCGAGTACGTTAAATCATTATTAAGTCCCCAGCATGCACTGGGTGGCAGGAGACAACAGTCAAGCAGAAAGCAGATGAAAAGATCTCTGATCTGAGATCAGACGGCGTGGATGGACGCTGCAGCGTCACAGACACGGTAAACTCTTTGATTTCAGCAGCACTTGAAAGTGAATGAGTTTCGCTCGGGTCAGCGTTTTTATTTCTTTTCTTCCTCTCACTCCTCCTCTCTCATCCCAGATTAAGGTGCTCGGAATATCAATGAGCTCCGGCAGCCTTTGATTTCACTGTTTCCGTCTCTAATCTCCGAGACGTAGCTCATCTTAATGACCGCCGCCGCTGATTAATTCTAATACAATCGTGAATTATAGATTCGAGTGTTTCCATTTTGCAGATTATTAGAAAGTGGACGTACCTCGTGAAAACACTTTAATGTGATGGAGAGCGGACAGGTGGAGAGAATCACCTCTGCAGCTCTGTCCTCTCAACATCAGCATCGCGTTGCGTCAGAGCAGAAGCTTCGTGTCGTGTTTGTCGGATCATAAATATAAATCGGGGAGGAATGAAATCTGAGTGAAGCTCGTGTTTGTGTTTCTCAATTTGACACGGCTGATTTAATAACATGAAATGACTTTGAACTGAGCCTCTAACCAAACGCAGCACAGAGTGTGGACGTGAACGGATCCTCCCGGGTTTGAAAAGAGGAACAAGAAAAAGGTTCCGAGCTGTAAAGGAACCGACACGTCCACAATGTGAGAATCAACAGCTCATTGTTTGGCAGTCTGGTTCACATTCAGCGCTTTCATGGCAGCGTTTAGAGAAAAACCTCTAAAAAGCCACAGTGCTGCTCTGCAGAGGTGAACACGATGGAGCATTTAGCAGCTGAAGATATATTTCCCACAGGAGCAGGTGGAGACCAAAACCAGAGCCAACAGAAGGAGAATAAGTGATAAAATGAAATTCGTATGATCGTAATTCGTATCAACTTAAACACACAATATGTTAGAGACGAGTGTTGTGAGCTCTGGAGGAGAGTCGGGTCAGATCCAGATGTTCTGGAGGAACAAACACCCAGAGTCTCATCAGATCCTGATCCAGAGACGTTTACAGACGGGAGGAAACCTCAGAGATGAATCTTTAACCTGTCGATCAGCCCGACTGCAGCAGAGATCCGGAGCGGACCTCCAGGTTCTGCAATATTTCCTGCAATATCTGCTATAGAAACTAATATTTCAAATTGAATATTTGTTATACAGTTAAATGAATTAATAGCAAAGATAACTGAGACACCTGATCAGAAAAAGATAAGGAAGTCGAGCTTTCAGGTAAATCTGATTTAGATGATAAATCTGCGTCTGTTTCCAGGTTCTGTCAGCGGCTTCATGTCAGTCATGCGCAGCGTGCTGAGAGACGTACGTCAGACGATCCTTCTGTTTCCAGTAGATTGATACTCGACTTATTTTGTAGTTTCAAAGGTAAAACATCCACATCTTTACAAAACTGTCTGAGCGTTGGACGCCTACAGGACGTCAGCGTGTGGTCGCTTCTGTTTATCATCCCCACCAACAGTGAAATGAAATATCGCCCCTGGCAACACAGATATCTGAACCAAGAATTCCAAGAATATCAATGGGCTATTTCTGTTTTATGCACAAACAAAATGTTTTTTCTCTCCCCTGATCGAGCGCTCCTGGAAATCTGAGCGCAGTTCTTATTTTGCTCGTTTGCACCTCTCAGGATCAAATCTGTGCATGTGAGCGTTTGATGAATGAGCTTCTTTGTCTGGTGAAGACTTCTGTGAAATGTTGTTTCCTAAAATAGTTGGAGAGCTTCGATCACAGAGATCCTTTGTCTTGTTCTGTTGTCATACCAACAGAACACGTCCAGCTCCTGAAGGCCGAGCGCGTCGCTTTATTTATTTTCATTTCCTAAACGCACAGCCAGATAAAACGGCTCCTCATTTATTTATTTATCAAGACATTATTCTGTGTGTCGGATGAGATGAAGATCAACACACACACACACACACTTCCTCCCTCGCTGATACACACCTCGAGGATCACAGTGCAGATGAGCTTCACACACTGGATGATGGCGTCCTGGCTCCCTGATATCGTCACCTCTCTCTCTGTGGAGTTGGGGAGGAGGTCACCTGCCACCTGCACCTGGGCACCTGTCGTCTGCACACACACACACACACACACACACACACACACACACACACAAACGTACCGTGAGTCGAGCTGAGCAGAAAACACGCCATCAGACACTAAAAAGCTGCAGGGAAGCAGCGCAGAGTGTGTGTGAGCAGGAAGCTCTGACAGGAATTATGAGCTGCGGGAACATTCGTGGTTTTGTTCATAATTCATAAGGTCACGCGTCGGATCACGTATTAATAGACGCGATGAATCGAGCCAAGTTGAGACAGCCAGTCAGAGTGAATGAGCGTGAATTTAAAGTCGTGGTTTTTATGCCGTTTAACAAAATACCCCGCAGCCTTCTTCCTCTCGCCACATCGAATAACTCTCAAGTTTTCGAATACGTCCGGAATTTATTCATTTAATATTTTTGCTCCTTCAGACCTCAGTTGGTTAACTACGTTGCCATGGAAACAGGCGTATAAGAGATGACGGTCAGATCGGACACTTAACATTCAGCTTCATGTGCGATTTGACTGAGGAGCCTTTGTGAAGTTCTCATGGTCTGATTTCACTCTGCGCTTCTCTTCCTGCTGTCGCTCGCATTCCGTGTGTCTGCAGAAGAAAACTCCTGTGAAGAGGATCATTTGATCCTTCCACAAGGTTTCAGTCTGACAGTCATCCAAGTGGGAGTCAAAGACATTCGTCCTGATATATCTGAACATGGGGAGCTCGTCAGTGATGGTTCATGACTCCTGCTGTCTGCAGGTCGACCTGTGATTCCTCTCACCGTCTGCACAGTCACTCACCTCTCTGATCTCCTTGATCTTGGAGCCTCCCTTCCCGATCAGAGAGCCGCACTGGCTGGCCGGGATGACCAACCTCAGAGTGACCGGAGGCTTGCTGGTCACCGTGCCGTTAGCTACCAACGCTGCCAGGTCCTGAGAGACGGAGAGAGACATCGTGTGGTTACACCGACAATCTGACTGAAATCATTTAGACATGAACGCTCAATAGTTGTTTAACTAGCAAAAAGGAAGATGGACTCTAAACGACCTGCTCCATCTGCTTTGGACCAGGATCGTTTAAATCCTGCTCTGTGTGTGGATCCGTCTCTCAGTCTGAATGAATGAACGCTAATTTATTTTAAACGTGAAAAAAAAATAAAAAAAAAATAAGCAGAATAGAAAGAAAAAGCATGTTACAGAGTTTATTCCATTAACAAGCATCGACGTGCCTGAAGAGAAGAAGGAACACTTCAATCCGACTTCTTCTCCACAACTTAGTAATCAATCACAATCAATTCACCTCCTGACAAGTCTGCCTGAAGACGTACGATAAACGCTGATGTCAACATCTGCTGCTGCGCGCTGCGAGGGAAACTCAGAGCTGAGAGAGATTCAGGACAACAAATCTCATCTCGTACTAAACAAACAGCGATTATAACGTTTGACTTCTTTGTGACTGAAGGCTGCAATACTGAGGCTGAATATCTGACTGGAGCTCAGTCATAACTCATCAGTTTGTATATTTGGTATCTGAAGGTCGACTGATGGTAAACGTGTCGTGTTTGTGCAGCTGAGAATCAGTTCAGACCTTCGTCTGATAAAAACACACCTTGGAATCGAGAAAGTCATCATACAAACCTTCTCACCTGAACTCCGTCTCTAGGAAACAGCTTTTTATCAGTTCAGTTATTAATATCAGCAAATATTCAAGCCACAGAAATGAATGCACCTCTTTCAGATCACTGACATTTTCAGGGCGTGAACTCGAAAACAAACAGCAGGAAGGAAGTTCAGTGCAGACGGATTTCATCGTCTCCACACTGAGATCATGAATTCATAGAGAAACAAACGGACAAAGTGAAGGATGGAAACAGCAGCAACATGAGAAAACTTCAGAGGAACGTTTGTCTTCAGCTCCAGCTGATGTTCATCCGTCACGTATTTAAATCTCTGCATTCTTCATTTACTCTTAAAACGTGAAGCGATGCAGCCGTCAGTCTTTGTATGTTTCCACACATCGACAAACTCTTTTCAGCTTTGGACTTCTACATTTTTCAGTTTTTTTTATGGTTTATCAAAAGTAACAATCAGCTTTTAGCTTTCAGGATTTCTGACATCTGCAAATTAAAATTGTGCATAAAGACCAGACGTGTCGGCCTCTGACATCTCTCTCCTCCTTATTCTTTTGGCTTTCACACATTTTCCTCAAACACACAAGAAGGAAAATCTGCAGATTTGGGATAAAATGTCAGCAGTTGATGTTTCTGCAAACCAACGATGCGTCCAAGGTTGATCTTTGTACCAAACGAGGCGTGTCACGTTCACATTAAACACTTATTAGCCACCTTTCACATCAGGAGGAGGAGGGATCGGTTTCTCTGTTCGTCTTCCCTCGTTTAAACCTTCAACATCTACTGTCAACACACAACAAAGATCTAATCTACAGCCCAGCAGGTCGACAGTCGGTGAAGACTTCCTGTCGCTCTCTGCGGTCGCTGCCAGCGAACGGCCGGAGCTGATTGAACAGAAAACCTCGACACTCGTCTGTCGCTCCTTTGTTTCCGATGCAGATCACAGACTATATCTGTTCTCTCTCTCTCTGACCTTGACTCTCTCTGTTTCAACATGTGTGTCCTCCTCCTCCTCCTCCTCCTCCTCCTCCTCCTCCTCCTCTCTCTTTCTGTCAGCTGTGGTCGATGTAATTTGATGAATACGCAGCGTTCCCATCAGGAGAATGCAGCCCGAGTTCTCCAAATGCTTTGAATGCTCACAAACAACCTGAGATTTCAAGGTGAACTGTTGGCGGCTTCACGTCGAACATCCGAACAGTTTTCAGTGAGTGACGTCACTGAAACAGAAGAACTGAACACTTTGAGTCCAACATCGTCCCTAAATACTCCCAAACTGCTTCATGGATTTCCGTCTGCAGTGACTCAAAGCTGCATGAAAAACACATCCTGAGGTTTTAATCAGTCTGAGCCGAGTCTTCATCTCTGCTCCACCTCTCCCTCACCTCCGCCTCTCTCCACCCCTCAACTCTACTCTGCTGTTCTTTATTGTCCATTAGTCTGAAAAGGCTTCTCTCATCCTCGCTCATTTTTAATTGCGTCTCCTCTTTCCCCCCTTCAGCAGCTCCTCCCGTCCTCCTCCCTCATTACGGACCGTCTCCCCCCTTTGGCAGCTTAAATCCCCCTTTTTCTTCTCTCTGTTTCACTGAACCTCCCTCGTTTCTTTAACACTCTCTCCCTCTCACTCTCTTTAATTAACTCAGGTAATAAATAAATCACCTGTTCCTAATGCAATTGGTTCTATCAATTAGGCCGAGTCGGACTTGTGGCCTCGCTGCGTCTCAAACGTAAACAGCAGCCGTGCTGCCAATCAGAGCGACGTGATGTGAATACGTGACCCGCCTCCCTCTGCAGGAACACATTTATTTATATCATCACATCACGCAGGATCCTTCTTTCTTGTTTTCTGTGTGTTTCTCGTCACAGTAATTGACAGCCGGCCTCGTCCCACACATGCACAAACAGCTCCATGATGCCGGCTGAGAGCGAAGATCCGGAACACGTTTTGTACGATCTGATATGTTTTTTTATTCCGGTTATGATGATTTTAAACATACATGTTTTCTGCAGGAGCTTGATGTTTGTGTTTTATGCCGTGTGATGCCGGATGAGGCGGTTCTGTGTGTCTGAGCGATTCAGAAAGATGTTTGGGGGTTTATTTTCTGCTCGGCTCCCCGGTGTGTTTCTTTGGATAAATAAAACCAGATTTTCCATCTATATTTGCTCTGCGGTGGAGAGATTCGTAGCCATAAACAAGATGTGAAACGACTACAAGTTGTGATGACTCTCTCTCTCTCTCTCTGGGTTCTTTCCCGTCTGTCTCTCATTAGACATTTTCTTTAATCCTCTGCGCTCCTCTTTTTAAAGTATGTCGATGTTTTTAGTTCCTCTTGTCTGTATTTCTTCCTACATTTTGTTTCATCTTTCCTTTCTTCTCTCTCTCTCATCTGACAGCAATTATCCTCAAGTTTTCTCTGCATTCGCTCACAGTTTCTCTGTGTTTGCCTTCAGTTCTACGACCCGTCGGCCAGCAGCAGACGACTGGACCGTGTGTGTGTTCTGCAGCTGGACTGATGCTCGGTGTCATCATCACCGTCTTGTTGGTGTAGATAAATGTTTTACGTTCCTTTGGCTTCAGACTCTCTTCTTGTTATGTGCTGTGTTGCATCACGACAGATGAACCGTCTTGAATCTTTGGGTCGTTCACTAATTGTGTCATTAATATCAGTTCTATCTTGTCGGCCTCGATGCTGCAAGAACTGTTTATATTCCTTGAAATGTGATATTTGAGAGCAGATGGTCGACTTCTGCTCACCTGACAGATGAGTGATATCTGCCTCCTCTCACTCTGTGTTGTACTGATGAACACCTTTATAGTTCTTATGATTGATGCCTCTCTCTCTCTTCTCATTACACTCCCTGTTTAATCCTCTGAACACACTTTTCCTCCTTCTTTCTTATAATCTCATTAACTTTCTGCAGCTTCTTCCTCCTCATCTCTGCATCTCCACCTGTGTTCTCACTCTCTCCGACTCTTTTTTTAAACCCGTCTCTCGCGTGGCCTCTTCATCTCATTTCCCTTCATCTCTCACATTCCTCATTTCACATATATATTTTTATAATCCTCCAGCAGCCCGTCTACCACTCCTCTAAATCTCCGTCCACACTCTCCTTCCTTTATCCACTCCTCCTCCTCCTCCTCACATCTTATTTCCATCTCGTTTTCTTCCATTAGGATCACTTCGATTTAAATACCAGCTGCTCGGATTTAATTTCTCAGCACGCGACGTGTTCTTAGACGTCAGCGAGACACTTCAATCCGAAACCACTGCGGTGTAATTCGGCCCGCATGGAGCCGCGCTAATGCTCTTTAAGTTCATCATCAAATTTAATTTTGATTTTCCTTCCAATTTATCTTCAGCCCAGTTATTGGACGTATCCCTGATATATTCAGAATCACGTTATACACATTTCTTTCAGCTACAGACGGAGATGTTTCATATCTGTGGAAACTTTGCGATCTTTACAAGAAATTACAAATAAAGTTATGTGGCTGCACAGAACGAGTCTGTATGAACTGGATCACCAGCAGGACGCTGCTTTTTAAAGGTGTCTGTAAGAATTAGTGTTGTTTCAACATCCAGAACTCCTTTTCGAGTGGTTTCATTCATATCTGTGAGCAGCGAGTGTATTTAAACACACACTTAGAAACCTGATACTATCATTATCATTAGATTAACTTTAACACTTGTAGTGGTCGGGAAACATTGTTGTTTTCATGAAATATTTAATATTAATGTGTAAAATCCAACACTGAGTTTGATAATATTGCTCCTCAGAGCCTCCAGGAGTCGGCGGCAGATCCGGACCTGCAGAGGAATAAACACCCGGAGCTGCGTACCGACGGGAGCAGAGAGCAGAGATCAGTCTGTAACTTGTGGGATTGAGAAGGTGATTTCTCTTCAGTCCTGTTGATCAGCCCGACTGCAGCAGTGATCCAGAGCGGACCTGCAGGTTCTGTTCTGCTGACTGGAGCTGGAGGGGAAATGGACTTTACTTCATCAACGTAACGTTACGGAGAGGAGAGAGAGAACCAGAACCAGAACCAGAGTCTCTGCTGACTTCACTCAGAGTTGAAATAGACATACACCCCTCGGTGCGAGCCGTCGCTTGCTAGCTTAATGCTAATGTCCAGTAAAGCAATCTGACTGTTTGGGACGATCTGTACCTGCAACATCTGTTCATGTCGGTCCGTACCGGGAGAACGAACTCTTCTCTGTGGATCTTCCATTCTGTTTTTATTCTGTGTTGAAATTGTTTTATTTTTAATACGGCAACTTTTTCATCCTCACTCACATCGAGGGTCGAGGACAGAGGATGTCTTTCTCTGTACGCATCGTAATCGTGACTTTGGGCTTTTTAGAAAAAAAATATATTTGATGTGATCCAAGAATACAGAAAGAAGAACAGATAACAGCTTCGATTTGTCCTGATGTCTGCTGGAGGTTTCAGTGCTTCACTGAAGTTTAATGGAATAATGGAGGGAAGGAGAGAAGAAATGGAGACGGACTGATGGAGAGAGACAGTGTTCGTATCAAATCCCTCGGAGAGACACACTTGTATGTGTGTGTGTGTGTGTGTGTGTGTGTGTGCTTGAGTGCACGTCATGCTTGTATGAGTGTGTGTGTGAGGTCAGACAATCCCATTAGACATACAATAAAAGGCTTCCTGCCAGCGAGCAGCCGTGTTGTAGAGGAAGTAAAGGTTACACACTTCAGTCAGAGCATCTCGGGATCACCACCGGGAGGTGTGTGTGTGTGTGTGTGTGTGTGTGTGTGTGTGTGTGTGTGTGTGTGTGGTGTCTACCTCCTCCAGTTTGAACGTGATCATGGTGAAGGCTCTGAACACACAGTCCGTCTGCCCGGTGATGGTGATGATCCTCTCTGGACAGGAGCCCTCTGAGATGTTGATCCTCGCACTGCTCTGTGGGTCCAGACAGAGATGGAGGAGCAGGGGGGAGGAAGGGGGGAGGGAGGGAGCACAGGGAGGGGAGGGAGGGGATTGTGGGAAATTATATTTTATTTGGGGGGGGAAGGGGGAGTTAAGGAAAGGGATGAGGGGATTATGCAAGGGAGGGGAAATGAGGAAATCATCGGGGAGGAAGGGAGGCAAGTGAGGAGCAGAGTGGAGGTGAGTTACGACGGGAATATGGAGGTTAATGGAGAGAGGAGGGGGGGAGGGGAGGAACGGAGGAGAGAGAAAACACATTAGTGGGGGGGAGGGATATGTGGGCCAAGAAAGAGAAGAGGAGGAGAACCAGTTTCCCCACGCTGCTCCCTAAAGGAGATTCACCTGTGATGCAGGAGGAGAGAGGGATTACCAGGAGGCTGGAAGAGGGAGGACAGAGGAAGAAAGGAAGGAAGGAAGGAAGGAAGGGAAGGAAGCAAGCAGATGAGAAGAGAAATGTGGTATATCAAGGTTTTTTAGGTAAGAAGGTTGACGGGGGAGGAAGAAGAGCAGAGGAGGAAATGGAAAGGAGAATATTGGGGGGAGATTAGGGAGAGAAAGATTAAGATGACGAGGAGGAGGATGGAGGAAGATGTGGTTCAAGCCCGGGAAATGGAGAGGAGAGGAAAGAGAGTGGGTAGAGATTTATTAAAAAGGAAGAGGAGGAGGAGGAGGAGGAAGGGTAGGAGGAGGAAGAGCAGGAGAGGACAGTGAGGGAGAGGAGAGAGAGACAAGGCGGTGCAAATATTTGAGGAGAAATAAGAGGAGAAGGTGAAGATATAGAGAAGGTGCAGTAATAACCGTACCAGGATGGATGGAGAGGATGAGGGTGTCAGGAGAAAATTGAAGTGTGAGTTAGGAGGAGTTCAGATAAATAAGAATCAAAGCCGGCTGCTGGATTTGTGGGAACCGGGTTTATTCTCTCATTCCTCTTCAGAAAAAGAAAAACCGGCTTTCACCTTCCACATAAAAAACGTTTCCTTCTACTATTAGAAATAAGCATTTAAGTTTAAGACTAAATCAAATGTGACGTTTCATTTTGGACTGCACTTATTAAACAAGTCCTCAGAAAATACATCTTGTAAAAGAAAAAGAAGTGAAGGCTGAAACATCGAACAAACGGCAAATAATCACACGTCCTCAGCAGAAAAGCAGCGTGTAGTTCGACTCTGACAGCAGCTGATTATTATTATAATTATTATATGTTTGTTTTGAGGCGGCGACCTCCAGTGACGAAGCAAAGGAGGAAGTCAGGTGACGCGGTGCAAAGAGCGGTCAGTACTGATACAAACTCAAACCGTGATCTCGTCCAACTGCTTCACAGCTTTAAAGCGAAACTCTCGCTAAAAAGCAATCGAGGCTAAGTTGCATTTTGGCGACAGTTTCTCTTTAACCATGTGATGTCAAAGATCCGACACCTGATTCCCTTCATTGTTTTTGTGTGGTGACCAAAACTAAAACTAAATATTCTCCATCCATGATCGTGGAGACGGAAACAGTTATTTTTTTAGCCAAATCCTGATGTTTGCTCAACAGAACCGGAGCATCAGCAGAGTTGTTCACTTCGGACTGATCTGTGGGTTTGCAGGAACTTACTTAACAAACATGTATTCTGGATATTTGGATGCAAACAGCGCCAACTTTGACTTTTCTTTGTTTCTCGCTCTGTGCTGCGGTGCTGAAACGTCTCTGATAAACTGAACCGACCGAGCAGAAAGTAAAAGAGAAAGTAAAAGCATCACACATGCATTTTAGATTAAATAGATTTATTCCCTTTAAAACAACATCTTAAAATAATTGATGTAACTTGTATGTACGAGATGTGACGCAGGGGAAGTTATTCTAAATAAACCCTGATTGTTTCTGTGAGGACATGTTGAAATAACTTCCTCCTCTTTACTTTACAGTTATAAAGAGATTTTACCATCATGTGACACGTTGTTCTGATCCAAATCATTGAGCATCGTGTCATGTGATCGGAACGAGCTCATCGATACAGAAATCCATTATAAAAGACAGAAGCGTCTGTTTCTCTCCACCTCATGTTTTCTTTGAAACCTCGGGGCGTCTTCTGAGTTTCGTGGATGGTGATGTCACAGCTCTGTGTGTGTGTTTGTGTGTGTGTGTGTGCGTGTGTGCGTGCGTGCGTGTGTGTGTGTGTGTGTGTGTGTCAGCGGGTGAATCACTGTCTTGCAGCAATCAGCCTTGTCTGTTTTACTTACAGCTGATCTCTCCATCGCTGAACAACACACACACACAGCAAGGTTAGATAGATGTGTGTGTGTGTGTGTGTGTGTGTGTGCGTGTGTGCGTGTGTGTGTGTGTGTGTGTGTGCATGTGTGTGTGTGCAGCATTTAGTAATAAAGCAGTGATGTCATAGTTCTCTCGCTATTTATTATGTCCATAAAAATACATTAGCCTTCCTCTGCATCTACAGCTACCTATACATCTTTCCTTCCTTCCTTCCTTCCTTCCCTCCTTCCTTCCTTCCTTCCCTCCTTCCTTCCTTCCTTCCCTCCTTCCTTCCTTCCTTCCTTCC
>CAEMYA010000099.1:292700-315790 GCA_903131615.1 Diplodus sargus | reverse complement strand
GAGCGAGATTACTTCTCTGTTCAGCCCACTTGAACATAACAACACAGTTTCTCTTCAAACACGTCCTGTTCTCGTCTTCCCTGTGAGTCCAGCTGAGTCAGGCGGATACGTGGACGGATAGATGTTTGTCTCACTGCAAGACGGACTCACACAGCGTCACTTTCTTTGACTGGAACGGAAACAAATAAATGATGCAACAGCTGCGTGACAATGGTGGCAAAGTTTTATAATCTAAGGGATCTGCACTAAAAGTTGTATGTAAGCTATAGTTAGCTAGCAACCTGAGGGCTAACCTGTATAAAACTGGATGGTACAGAAATATCAGTTCATCACAATAAATGATGTTTGAAGTCTCAGTGAACTTAACTTCTGACCTCTGACCTCCAAATTCTGATCATCATCCTTGAGTCATAGTTATATTAGAACCACATTTAAAAGAAAATTGAGATAAAGCGTCCACACGAGCGGGACAGACATACGTACAAAAAAAAGGTGCTGTGTCTCAGTTCAGGGTCTACATCCTCTGAAGGCCTTTGTGGTCTTTGAAGGCGAGTCCTTCAGAGACCTTGTTAACCTCGTCAGCCGTTGTTAAATGAGACGGTCTCGCCTTTCGAGCATTTCCTGGTTGCGTCACCAGATGTTTTACTCTTACGTCACGATTTCTGCCGCCCAGGCCCGCGAAAGTGACGATCTACGGCATGCGATGTCGCCATTTTCTCTCTTTCCTTCTTCTTTTCAAGCACGCATAAACCCTTGGGATATGTGAAGGATCGTAGCGGTGCGTCCTCCAAAAACAGGGAGAAGAAGGAGCATCTGGAGGAGCCTTCAGACTGGGGTTTGGGTTAGGACGTAATTGGCCTTCAAATGCTCCTCTGAAGGATGCAGAGCCTGAATTGAGACACAGCAATAACGCCTCAGGCCGCAGTCGTCACCAGCATGGAGGCGTAACTACAAGAGATTTATATTGTGACACATGCAGTAAAATATCGAATATCTCCCAGGAAAGCTACAAAAGGTGGATTCAATCTTCACGCGGCCCTTGATTGATAAACTGATTGATACAGAGCGACAGAAACACACGGCGAGAATCTGAGAGAGATGAAGACAGAAAGCAAGTCAGACACACACACACACACACACACTGTGCAGGTCACACAGGTCACACGGTGGCATCGTCTGCAGGAAATGAGCTCACATGGCGGCGGCGCTCCGTCTCCCGACCCGCCGCCCCCCTCGGCTGCTCGCTGACAGTCCAGGTGAGGCCTCAGAATGAAAGCGGTGCAGCCGAGGGAGCAGACGCATAAATGTCAGGAATCTGTTTAATACAGCAGCTGTGAAAACAGCAGCTTAAAGGAGGGGGGGAAAAAAAGTCTCATTTGCGATGCGCGGCTTATCAAATGCTAAGCTAGAAGTCACGCACTGCACTGCCCTTTGAAAAGCTAATCCCATCCCGGATGTCCCCAATACGCCCTTTAGCTTTAAGTGTGGAGAAGTTGAAGTGCAGCAGAGCAGATTTCTCTTTGTGTTTTTATATATTTGTGAGTCTGTCCTGGTGTTTTCTTCACATTAACTCCAATAATATCATAAAACACGTTGTTGAGCTCCATTCAGGTCAGTTTATTAGAGTGTCTTGATGTGCAGAGTGTGTCTGTGGCTCAGTGAGCTCGCAGCTCCGATGACCCAAATCCATTTGATTTCTGCTTCCGCTTTCTCTTCACATGAAGACGCGCGAGGCTGTTTGAGGTTGTTTGCCTTTTTACACACTAATTGGCAGCTCGGCAGAGAGATGAGAGGCAGAGAGAGAGAGAGATGGGAATAGAAAGAGTGATAAAGGAGAGAGAACGAGACAGTAACGTTGATTTATAAGGCAGACAGAGAGGGACATGTGGGGATGTTTGGATCGGAGAGGGATAAAGAAAGAGATGAAAGATGCCGCCGGACGGAGAGAGAGAGAGAGAAGACGAGCAGCTCAGAGATGGTGGAGATAAAAGTCTGGAGACAGAAACTGAAAGAAAAGTGGAGGGATGGAAGAGGTGAGTAATGAAAGAGGAGGTAGAGAGTTCTCATTTTAAAACCTTTTATTCTGAAGGGACGCTCGCTATAAACTTGGCATTAAATGACATCTGCAGTCAAAGTTTATGAAGGTATAATCAGAATCCACATGTTTAATATTAATGCGGTTTTACTGGGACAGATGATCAGAAATGATGACAACGTACTGACTAATGATTTCACAGAAACGCCGCGTGGTTTCGTCAGAGTGACGTCATCAGTCTCAGGTTATGGCTGTAGTGACATCATGATGACATCACAGGCTGCATGACAGTAAAGTCCTCACACTGTTCTCTCACTCGTCTCTATCCACTAATGCTCTTAACATTACTGATTGAAAAATTGTTTTATAAATTGTGTTAATATTTTGTGGAAGCGCCGACAGTCGTGTCAGCATCGAGCCATGTGGTCAAAAATATTGTGATGTCTGAAAACATCTTGTAGAGGAAAAGCAGGAACACACTTCATCTGAATGTGTTAAAGGGTCATGACTGCTGGTTTCTTTCTTCTCCACACGAGTACGCAGGTTGTTATGACTGTCGGCTTCGTCTCCACGGCGACTGACGAGTCGAGGTCGCAGGTTAACGAGCTCTCTCGACCTGAGCGTCGTCTCTCAGGCACAACTTAACCTCTCGGTTACGGCGACGGCTGGCACACTGACACATAACAGAACATGTGACTCACCAAGCTGATCGATCAGTTCTGTGGATGTGGTGACATCACTGGAACAATCCTGTAGGACGAGAAACAAGAACAGATGGTCAGACTTTAAAATGTAATAATATCAATACAGACTGCTGTAATATACAACTATACTTATAAATAATACTAATGATAACACAACCAGTTCATTCTCACACCGATAAAGGATCAATGAGTCACACATTCAACCCAACCACCTCTCTGTCCCTGCACACCTTCCGCCACTACATGATGGAGATGGACGGATGCATTTTGGTCATTTTGTGAACAAGGGTGATGCATCCTGCCTCAAATCACCTCCTGCCACTATATGATGTCTGAAATATTAACTGAAGAGTGAAATTCAAAGTTTTTTTTGTCTGTCTTGGAGAAAACGCTCCAGCTGGAGGTTTCATGAGAAGATCGATACCGTTCTCGCGTCTGTCCGTGACGATGAAGCTACAACTAAAAGCATTTTGAAAGGAGAAACGACACAAAGTGTAAACAACAGAAACAACAACTTCTTATTCACTCTCAGGCCAAAACACAGAACCGAACCGCCGATCAACTGCGTGGAGGACGATGCGGAGAGGGGCGATGATGACGAAGGTGTCAGAACGAGCCGCAGAGTCTGCAGAAGGACGTTGAGGGTCGGCTTCATTCTTACAACAACAAATATGACCAGACGCTGCACATTAACCCTGATGTCTCACAGGAAATGTTAACGACGTGTTGCTTTAAGGATCGTGTGACCGTCGGAACTCGTGTCTGCTGTTTCCTGGACGTCGTGCTCTCTGATCACCCAGCAAACATTCCTGACTGAACCACCAAACTCTCCGTCAAACTGAAATGACTCTGTTGTACATTTCTGTGGCTGTCAGCAGACAGTGAGAGAACAACGATGGCTGGCTTTACAACTCCAACAGGCGCGCGGAGAGGCCGGCGTTAGCCTGTTAGCCGCGACTCCACGACCTCCTTTGATTTACCTGAAGCAAAGCGAACGATACGTCCACTTCTGAAGCGGTTTGCTGCGCTCTGAACTTCACACAACTGCAGCACATCAAACATTTCAAGTGATCACACCCGTATATTTCATCCCACGGGGGTCTGAGCGCACAGGACGGCTGGCGGAGTGTGTGAGGGTGTGAATGAGAAGGAGTGTGTGAGGGTGTGAATGTGTGAGCTGAAACAGGACACGGACGTTTGGACTGGAGACAGAAGCATTAAAACATTACAGCACGTGCTACATTTCTCAGCACCTTTTATTTATTAATTCCGTCTTTTCAAAATGTTTTGAAATAACAAGTAAAGTCGGAGTTTCCGTCCTCTGGATCAGATGTGGCGACTTTTAACAGCAGCTAATCTTCAGGAAAGAAGAAAATCCTTCTGCTGTGATGTTTGGTTCGATTATCTATTTGATCTATCACAATAAAAGTACAGAAACATTTTGAGAAATGTCAGTTTCACATTGAACAAACCGACATCGGAGAAGTTTAATTTTTCATAAATCCAAACACAAAATCTTCAAACGCCTCGACTTGTCTGATCAACACTCGGACTTCAAAGATGTTTATAAAAATAAAAACAATCGTCACACTGGAGAAGCTGGTTATAAAGTTTCTGCTTGAAGAATTACAAAACAATTCATCAAATAATTATTAAAACAGCTGCTGAGAATTTCAATCAACTTACTGACAAACCTGAGAGCTACATGACAGTAAAAACAATCATACTGGGATTCTGATGATTCACAATAAGCCGACCATATCATGATTTCTGTAACATCTCCATTAATTGTTCAGCCCTTCTGAGAGCCTCCAGAATGTAAAGCTAATAATAGCAGAAGCAGTTGTCGCCGCGCTAACAATCACAGCGCTGCTCTCGTATGTTTCCTGTAGTGTCACACAGTAACAACGAGCCTGCGTCATCCTGAAGCCAAGAAAACACATTCCAACAGTTTCTCTTCCTCCAAACAGACAAACAATCACAACTTTGTGCATTTTCAATTTTCCGTGTGTCGCTCTTCACGCCGCGGCTGCTAATAAACAGACAAATTGCTTTTCACTTCTGCAGAAAGCCCAAAGCAAGTCGTGATTCTCACAAACTGCAGCGAGTAATTACCGGAATGGAATTGATGTCTGTCTGTCCGTCCGACACCGTGTGTGTGTGTGTGTGTGTGTGTGTGTGTGTGTGTGTGTGTGTGTGTGTGTGTGTGTGTGTGTCAGCTGTATAAGCGTCCTGAGGCGGGGCACGTGTCTGATGTTAGCGAGGACACTCAGCTGTTTAACACGGGGACAACTGCAGGGAGCGAGACATGACGAGACCAAAAGACGACAGCCGCGAACTCACAAAGTACTCTGGAATTCTGGGACTTATCTCTATGACTGCAATGTGTGTGTGTGTGTGTGTGTGTGTGTGTGTGTGTGTGTGTGTGTGTGTGTGTGTGTGTGTGTGTCTCCCCTCAGAGCTATAATGAGGTCTTGTGGGACTTGAAGGCCTTCTGTCTGTCTCTCTGACCAACATCACACACACTGTCAAGATCCTGACCCCAGCAACACACACACACACACACAGACACACACACACACACACACACACACACACACACACACACACACACACACACACACACACACACACACACACACACACACACACACACACACCTGCTAGTAATGCACTGCTATGATCCGGTGTCAGAGAGCAGGGCTCCATTAGAGGAGAATGGAGAGAGTCTAATTAGGCTCCACGTTCTCTTCAGTGTAATCAGAGAGGATTCGACCCGGCAGACAGAGAGAGATGGCACCAAGGGTTCTGATGATGCCCGGTCATATTCTGACATCCTGGGCTTCATGAACGCTCTCAAACTGCTGGAGAAATATTATTAATTTATTGTATATATATATAAATTAAAAAAAAAGGATTTTTCTTAACTGTCAAGTTGTCAAAACAGCATGAAATGGAAGAAACATCTCGTTGGACTGAAAACTGTCTCCGGAAGCAAAAACTGTCAGTCAAGTCAAAGCTGACATCGACTTCTCTTCATCCAGTGATCAGATCCAGATTCCAATCAAATCATCAATAAACAAGCCAGGCAGCTGAAAATAACTCAGATTATTTTATCGAATGATTGAAGGGAGTTTGGAAGAGAACGTTTTTAATCAGTCAGCAAACAAGAACGTAGGAAAGACTATTTTAGAAGTCTGGTATTTGGACGCAGTCATAATTTGATGACATCATGATGTAGCGTGGGATCATGGGAGTTGTTGTCTTTATTGGTGAACAACCATCTCTGCATCAGACACGACGCGGAAAGTTTTATCTTCATGATGTTTCGCCAAAGCCTCCCTGAACAGAATTACAGATTTCTGGTTTAAAACACAGCTGTGATCATCTTTAGACGTTTGGTAAAAGGTATGTGGGTATAATCAGGATTTGTAACTTCTCAGTGAAAAGCTCTGATTCAGTGAATGGACCCTGGAAACAGAAGATATCTGAGGAATGAGTTCCAGAGAATATATTCTGCAGCTTTTATATTCTACAGTTTGTACTGCTGCCATTTGTCAATGACCCGGCTGTAACATCAAAACACAACCGTCTGAGAAAAACATCCTCAAAGCAGGAAAATAAATAATATGATAAATGGATTTTCTAGGTCACAGAAATGGATCAAAACACTGTCATATAAAGGTTATTGGATCCAACTCTCTGGTATGAAAACAAGTGTCAGTCGGCTGTGAATTATAAACCGCTGTAGCGTAAATAAAAGACTGATTAAAGAGTTTTTACCAAAAAGAAATAAATCATGTTTCATTTTTTAGATCAACAAGAAAGACAGCAAACTGTCAGTGATTCAGTGAAGCTGTAACACAAAGTGTTTGATTCCCCTGCTGGTCTTTCTCAGGATATAATAAACTATATTTCCATATTTACGTGGCACTTTCACAGTTAATGAAGCAGAAATAAAAGGAACAATCTCAGTAATCAGCTCAAATAAAAGGCAGATTTGTGCTGCTGACACCAGAAACAGCCGCTGAGCTGACTCAGAAAACATATTGAGGCTCCAAGCAAACAAATTAACAATGCCAGCGCTGCATAATGAGGAATAATCAGGTGTCAGTTCAACACGTGCCCACGCTAAATGAGTTTTCAGCTGCGCCTGATAAGATTAATGCACATGAGTAGTTTGCTGATCAGGCTGACGAAGCCTCGCAGCCGACTCAGGTACATTGTGATGTTGTGAAACACGTTTCGCAGCTGAAGCTTCACGTTCGTTCGACAGCACTTAGTGACTGAGAACGTCTGTTTCCTCCAAACACGGGCGCCAGAAGCCGAGAGCGAGCCGGTAATCACGTTTACATTTCACACCCTGTGGCGCGCTGTGACCTTTGTCTTTAATAGCGACACTCACAAGCTGCCGGTCGTCCTCCTGCTCCCTCCGTCCTCCGCCGGGACTCACAGGACGGGGAAGATATTGGACAATATCCAATATTTTACATCACCATATTGCTTATTATCGTTGTTCAAACTGCGCTGGGCAACAGACTCAAGATGACATGTAGATCATGGAAATCTCTTGTTTTCGTCCCGTCCAACACGCGGCTTCAAATCCAACTGGACGCTCTGCAGAAGCAGAACATCATGTCCGCCTGATGAAGTCGACTTCCTCAGGGATGATTTCATAATTTCTTCTTTCTTTCTTCCTTAGTTTTTGTGTTTCTACCGCGCTTGAGTAGCTATGTAGGTAAAACGTTTGAATATTCATCCATTTTATGTGTGTTTATGTTCAAAATTAATCTCGCTCTGCTGCGGTAACGCTCACTGCAAAAGTGTCCCGTTGGTGACGAGTCAAGAGTCTTAGTTTATTTTAACTCTAACATCCGATACGCTCGCCGAGTTGGGAGCGAGAAGCTTGTTGGTGAGTTTTCAATGAGATGACGAGCAGCCGATTACAGCAGAGTTTAATTACGATTCAGTCCATTTCAAACCTCCGTGTTCGTTAAGTGTTTGTCGTTGTCTCCAGCCGGAGCAGAGCGAGAACGTGACACCCGACAGCTACAGACAGAAGCTTCTGGTCCTGACTGACAGTCAACACACAAAGAAAAGTTTGCCGGATAGTTTCTGTCGTTCTGGGATGAAGTTAGCGAGAAGATGTCCGGTGTGTCAGAACTCGGCTCGATGTGAAACTGTCCAATTACAGCATGAAACACAGAGCAGACTCGGCCTCCAGCAGGACGGCGTGGGCGGATGTTTCCTTCAGCGAGCGCTGGCTCCACAGGAAGAGCGATCGGGTCAAATCGGGTCACCAGGAAACCACAATCTGCAGGTCCAAGAATCAGTCAGTTTGTTCTGGTTCTGGTTGTTCTGAGTTTGTCAGTTATTGACCAACTACAGCAGGAACATTAACAACCATCAGAACAGGGAGGAAGAGGAGGAGATTTTCATGTTATATGTTTTATGTGCTTTACATTTTAATATATATTCATTTTTGTCCCTTTGTTGCCGTTTGTGTCGACTCTAAATCGTCTGTTTCATCCTGCTCACACTCGACTTTACCTCCAGAGCTGAACCCCGTCTGTCTTTCTCTCCGGCCTCTCCAACAGGTTCTTATCCCTCAGTCGCTTTCTGTTTGTTTCTCGTCACAGTTAATGATGCTGTTCTGAGGTCAGCAGCATGTTGGAGCCACCAGCAGGAAACAGCAGATTGTCTTCGCTCAGATCAATAACTCTGAAAGCCTCCGTGTCTGTAAGAAGACGATCACCTTCACTCCTCAAAACCTCAAATCTCTCTCCTCCCCTCCTCTTTTCTTCCTCTCCACTGTATCGTCCTTCATCTAATCTGCCATCTTATCTCCCGTGTTCGGTTTGTTCTCCTGCGCATACAAATAAACTGATTACAGTTGTTTCCACGTGAAGCTAATCACGAGTGTTTGCATCTTAAAAGCATCGAAACTGAGGGGGAAAAAAAATGGAGCCACTTCATTTTCTGCTACTTCTCATTCTGTTGACTCCTGACGCCGCGGCCGACACTCGGAGATGTCGACTGCAGCATTAATTAGTCGTAACACGAAAGCTGTTTTCCTTCCTGCTCCAGCCAGCGACTCCACACATCTGTTGCATCTGCTCCACCGTCTCAATGAAGCTCCTTCACTTCATCACAACATAAAGAGGAACCAGACTCGAACCTCCACCGATCCAAATGTTTCATCATCGAACGTATCAAACGACTGTCGACCCGTTCTGTGGTTCCTCTCAGCTCTCCCTCCGTCAGCTGGACCGCTTTGTGTTTTCATGAGCTGCACATTCACACTTTGGTTCAGTCCCACTGCTCCCATCAGCACCAGCATCATCAGCAGCGAGTTGTTTTTAATTGGAGAGAAACTCCCACGTTACAGCACCTGATCAGCAGCGAGCAGCAGGCGGACAGGAAGTGATTCCAGCCACCTGGTTTATGTATATTTTTCAAAAATAACAAGTGAAAAATGGCAGAAATAAGAAGACAAAGTGAAGTGGTGCCGGCATAATGTTGATCCTGTCTGCTGGATGTGTTCACAGGCACATCTCACTAAATGAAGAGATAATATTTTGGAGTTCAGCCAATGTTCAAAAAATGGTCCAAACTCTCTGTTATGAAGCAAAATTCTGGACTGGATCGCTAATAAACCGCCAGACGTGACGTGACTCAGCCGCTCTGAGTGAAACACAGACAGTCCATCAGAACTGTGTTTACATCTGAGGGCCTTTAACAGACGCTGTGACTGCAGAATCGATTAACGATCAATCATCATGTTTCCTTTACAAAACTGTTGTAACCACTGATACGATCTGTGTTCGATGTAAAATCAGACGCGGCTTCATTAGGAGATAAAAGATAAATAAAGTAACCTGAACGATGAACTGAATAACACAAAATCACAACTTCATTTAATTTCAGCGTCTGTCGCTTTTCAACAACTGGCAACAAAATCAAATACTGAGGCGACGAAATGGCTGAAATGTTGTTTTGTCTTTTCTAAATGATAAATTAATTATATTCTGATAAAATACATTTTCTCAAACCAGTATGTTTTATTTTGTTTGGATATATTTGAAAAAAACAAGTATCTGTAATCTTGCATTGTAAAATACTCTCTGATTCTCGATTAAGACGTTTTTGATCGGTTAAAATCTTAATGTGATTAAAAGATGGCAGCAAACTTTGGACAATAAAAGCATTGTTAAACTTTCACTCGTCATTCTGAAGTAAATCCTGACTGCACAGAGTAAAAGTCTGGAGAATCATCTGCGTATAGGTTGTTTCCACTGAAACGCTTTTAATTTGAAACATATACAGGAAGTTTAGACGTCGTGAAGATGAACTTTCCTCTTCTGCTAACTAGCCGCGTGCTACTAGCTACATGCTTGGACTTGGTTTATCCAAGCGGTTTCAGTTCGTGCACCAGAATCCTTCCCCACACTGTGTGTGTGTGTGTGTTTGTGGGTCATTGCGGAGCTGTTCTGTCTCCAACTGGCTCAATATATCAGTGAAACCCGCTTTAAACGAGCAGCACGTGAACCAGGAACCGCGTTAACATTCAGCGCCGCTCCGGACGTTTAATGTAGCAGCCGATATCATCACAGCAGCACCGCGCGTCCAATCAACTCTTTATATTGACTTCTTCCTCCTCATGCTGTGTGTGTGTGTGTGTGTGTGTGTGTGTGTGTGTGTGTGTGTGTGTGTACTGTATATAAATCTCTGGGTCACCTTCCTCTTCCTGCAGGTTTTGGTGGAAGCTTTTAGTGTCCACTCTAACAAAGTGACGGGAGACATTTTATTTTTACATCGTGGCGTCTCTTCTTCTTCTGCTCTCAGCCGTCCTCCAGCTTCCATCTCGTGTCTGAATGTGTGTCATATTTCTGTTACTTCCTCGTTTGTTCCCTGTAATGTTCCATATCTCTCCTCGTCATCTCTCCGCTCTGAGTGAGTTCTCATGTCTTCAGATTTGATCAAAGAGGAATGTTGTTCCTGGAGCACATGATCGGTCAGCCTGGAGCCGACGCACACAACAAACCAGCACACGAACCCGTCAGGATCACACCGTCGCTCTGTTCGTACGCGCTTCCTGTAAACTCAGATGAAAACTTATTTTCAGGGCATGACATTAAGCCCCTCCGGCTCGAGGCAGGTGGGCGAGATCTGAAGACAGATTCTCGTTTTCCACGCATGAATTTTTCCTCCAACGTTTAGTTCAGGTGAGGAGAGTTCAGCGAGCCTCAGCTGGTGTTATCCACGTTTTATCTTTTCATCTTCTACCTTCACAAACCGCATCACAGACGCCGTCAAGGAAAGTGTTCTTCCCTGTTAACGGTTCTGACAGAAGCTCCCATTCTGTGTCGCGTTTTAAAGGCGCGGGTTCATCGTGGAAGCGACCGCTTCACGCTCAGTGTGTGACGGATTCCCACGTTTACACTCGGAGAAAATTGTCAATCATCGATGCAAATATTCAACTTCTGTCAGTCGAGCTGTCGCACAGACAGACGGTTCTGTCTCTGACATCTTTTGCCCGGCAACTGTAATTTATAACCGACTGAGTCGTTCTTCTTTGAGCAGAAATGTCAAACATTCATTGGTTACAGCCTGCTCATTATGGGACGCTTCCGCTTTTCGTTTGTCTTCTGTGAGCACCAACTGGGATTTCAAGGTTAATAAAACTGTCTGATATTCAGTCTGAGCGTCTTGTTTCGTCACGTTGCACTGGGAGGCGAAATGTGGTTTGTGAAAACACGTAATTTCAGTGTATTTTATGTTTTCATACAAGACGTTAGAAATACGGACCTGCAGTGAACGAGACGCCTGCAGGGCTTCTTAACACGAGCAGCTCTTAACATTCATTTCGAATAAGACGAGCTCTCTACGGTTACATGATTCTGTGGATGTACTTCCTCTCTTTTCTGTCCCAGATCCTAAGATCTTCATCTCCTCATCAGCAGTAAGTTTAATGAAGCACACACACACCTCGCTCAGGATCTCTGCAGAGTGTGTGTGACTGACAGCAGACAGGACAGCGACGGCAGCCTGTCACCTCGCTGATTCATCTCGCATGGCTTTGTTCTCTCGGCCGGATAAAAAAAAGTAAAAGTATAAAATACTAAAGTAAGTCGCCAGCCGTCCAAGTAAACTATATGTATGGGAAACACTTTGTTATGTATCAGACCAGGAAATTATCTCCCAAAACTGGGAAATGTTGTCAGCTTTTTATCGGTATCAGTGAAATTCTAAGCCCATAAACTGAGACGATAACATGAAGTCAAACTGTTTTCATTGAACTCACATGCTCAGTATTTACAAACTGATACATCAGGAGGCTGTTTGCTCCTTTAAATTTGGTTTGCGATCTGTAAAAGTGCACAAAAGAAGAAGAAGAAGAGGCCACTCAGTGTACAGTCATGAGTCACGTACAGTTTCAGAGAAAGACTGAAGGAGAAAAGTCAATGAGTTTAACCCATTAAATCTTATTAAAGCTGTGCAGCACTGAATTATCTATCTTTGCTCTGTACGTCTTCCATCAGCTACAGGTGAGGAAGTAAATATGAAGCTTTCAGCATTAAAGTCAATATCTGTAAGTCATCTGGAACCAATAATCACTCCCTCCATGTTAATCTGTGTTTGTGTTGTTGTAATGTTGTGAACATTAGAATGTGTTTGTCGCCGCGCTGCCGCAGACCGTCGCAGCGTTCCCACTTTATATTTTGTAATTTGGCCGTCAGCCGTCGGAGTGACAGCCAGCAGGATCGACTGTTCCCCCCGGCAACAGATTTCATTTTAGGATCAGAAGCAAGAGCAAACACACACACACACACACACACACACACACACTAGAAAATTGCATGTCACGTCTAATAACTCAGATTGAGGTGAAGTGCTGATGACAGTGTAATGGCAGGTTAGAGTAATACAGTTTAATGAGCACTTAAACATGTCCTTCAATTAGACAACTGCAAATCCAGCTATTGTTGCAGGTTGAAGTGTCACATCCTGGTTCACTGCTTCTGTGTGTGTGTGTGTGTGTGTGTGTTACAACAACAGCGAGGTTGCCATTTATACCCTGGAACAGCTCGCTGTAATCACTTCCCTTCCCTTTTCTTAGCGACTCAAATGGCTGCACCGATTCAGCGGCTCCAGATCTTTTCAGGGTTTGAACGATGAGTCAGAGGAAACAAGACATTTTTAAGAGTCCCTTTGGGTTCTGGGAACATTTCTGCACAATTTGCTGACATTTCACAGCCCAACAATTAATCGAGAGAATAAATCAATAAAAAAAGGAAAGTAATAAAACGTCTCAACCTTCTTTCGGCGGAAGAGAGGAGGAATAAATCGACAGGCTTTTAATAGGAAAGTTGTGGACAGAGCTGCGACAATCAATCCGTAAATCAATTGATCACATATTTGTCAGCCGTTGAACTGATCACAAACTGTTGTGAAAGCTGAGTTGGAGTGTCTGTTTGGAGTAATGATCTGATTCTTAAAGATCCAGCTCCTTAAATGTGATCGTGTTCAGTGACATAAATATCTTTGGGCTCCATGAAAACGAGACAGTCGATGACGTCAGCTTCGACTTTGAGAAACAGCATTTTCTTACTAATCATGAAAACAAATCAACAGTAAATAAATCTACAGTTGTCTCGTTCCAGCTGACGAGGCCGACTCATCCTCAACACTCCACAGCACCATTAAAAACTGGTTTGACCTCACAGGTTCAACTGAAGGACGCCATCTCGACTCCAAGTGTTAAATTACTTCCATCAGCACCAAATCCTCCTGTCAGCTCCCATCATGCACCTCTCCACTCTCCTCCCGTAGTATATAGATCTCCCCTTTCTTCTCTCCTTCTCCTTCTTCACTTTTACCTCCATCCATCCCGTCTCCTCCCTCCCTTCTCTCTATTTTTCATCCTTCGAGCTCCTCACTCCCTTTTATTCTGTTATATGACCCGACTCTCAGCTCTCTGTGTCCTTCCTCCATCACTCCGTCGCCTCTGGTGGGTCATATGATCCTCGTCTCCCTCCCTCCATCCCTCCATCTCCATACAGTAATGATCCAGAACCCGAGACCACCCCAGAGAGAGAGGAGGGGGAGGGGGGGAGGGAGAGGGGAGGAGAGAAGGATGGCCGGATCAATACCTCTTAACGGGAAGGTGCTCTCAGTTCAGGTTATAGATCTCTGATACACAGACGCATAAGTACACTAACACACACACACACACACACACACACACACACACACACTCATATGTACATAATGTACTCACACACGCACAAAAGGCAAATGTGTTTACGTACACATTTATACACACCACTTAATGCAAAATGTGCATATTTGCATACACACACACACACACACACACACACACACCCTTTTACACTCTGGCCTAATGACACACACACGCACACACACACACACACACACACACACACACACACACACACACACACACACACACACACACACACACACACAGCTTAAGGCTTCTGGGAATTTGCTCAGCCTTTTTCTGTCCAGTCGTATGGAAATCTGTCCCTCGCTGTGTGAGCTCACTGTTCCTGCTGTGTTACAGTGAACACACACACACACACACACACACACACACACACACACACACACACACACACACACACACACACACACACACACACACACACACACACACACGTCTGCAGCCAATTTTAAGTTCCTTCACTTTCAGATTGTTTCTTGCTCAGATTTCAGAAATCACAGAAGTCGAGCCGTCTTCGTCCTCAGATTGTTTCCACCGACGTCTCACAGACGAACGGACCTTTAGATGTGACAGCATCCATCACAGCCTGCAACACATCAGTGATGCTTTGTTGTGATGTCACAGCTCACCTGTCTTCCTTTATTGAGTAACACAAATTGGTAATAAGATGTAAAGTTCTCCACATCATAAAGATGTGTTGGATGTCTTGATCAAACGTTTCACTGGTGTTCAGTTTATGCTGTTGAATCATTTCCAGGTGATTAAAATTCCTGTTTTGTCGAGTCCAAATATCTTAAATCTGTGATGTTAATCTGCGGAAAGGTTTCGGCTCTGAGGACGAGAGACACTTGAGACTTGAGACAGATTCAAACGATTTGGTGCGACTGTAAACAGGCTTCTAACAGAATAACTGGAGGATGGAAGAGGTGGATATCACACTAATGCACAGGGTTACCACGCAAGGTGAGGTCATTATGTGTATCATGTTACAGCCAACCTCACCTGTCTGATCATCTATCTGTGAAGGTGGCGACTGAAACAGGTATTTCAAGCCAAACCGCCATGTTTTCAGGTGTTCCCCTCAGGATGAATCATGACAAGAGTGCAATACTTTGATTCTGATCAAATATCTGCAGAACCAATGAGATCATTAGCTGTGACTCCAAATTCAATACTTTTATGGCTCTGATATGCTCAACGCAGGCAGGCAGGTAATGCTCAGGTGTGGAGCTCAACACCTGTACGTGTGATGTTGTGTTTCTGTGAAAGAGCATTCATAAGATCAGTATCGATACCCAGCCAGAGATGATTAGAGAACCATCTGCTGGGCCGGCGCTGGCCGGCAGCCCTGCTCTACAGTGTTAGTCTTGTTATTAGCGAAGAGCTAATATTGATCCCATGAAAACATCGAATCAATCTGGTGGAGTTTTAGTTGTTAATCCTTTAATATGAGCTCCTAAATGTGAAAGCTGTGTGTTGGATTCAGCGGAGCAGACAGTGAAGACTGAACGACTCCCAGCGAGATCGTCTCTCACATCAACAGTGAGTCTAAATCTCTCTATATATTAAAAGATAAAATGTTACAGAGCCAAAGATTCACGCAAAGTGACACACAAACTCACATCCACAGTGTCACAGAACGACCTTCAGCCAGACGAACACCTCAAAGAACCAGAAGACTGAACTCAGGAACATAAAGAGGATGTATGAAATGTATAAATGTCGCTGGATGCATCTTAAATTTTGAGGTCATCACTCAGGAAACATCTGCTTCAGCTGGTTTATTGTATCTGTATGATTAGAAGCTATGATTGGTGTAAACTGTTGTAATGTTTTCTCTGTCTCTGCTGCTTTTGAGGTAATTTTCTGACTTGAAAATTAATGCAACTTCACTGTTTTTCCAGAGCTGACGGATGTTTTTCAAAAATATGAAACATATGCTGTGACTGTAAGTCGTCTGACAGCTTCGTACTGAGGTTGTGGGAGAAAAAACAGAAACAGAAACTGAGGCAGCAGTTAGCGGACGTGCTCTGACAGCTGAGTGGAGGCTCGGCTAAAAATATCTGCTTTTTTTAAGAAGGCAGATTTTCTCCAGTTAAACGTTCAATCCTCTCACATCTCACTTTGTCTATTTGTGGCTTTAAAAGCTCCTCCAGCCTCGATTCGTCTTCCTGCCTGCTATCAATTCTGGTAGTTACGCTTCATTATTTTTGTGGAATTTGCACAATTTTGTAAGTTGAGAACAAAATCAACTGAGGGGCAAATTACTGGGAACAGCATCGACTTGATGACACGCACACAAACATCGCCGTGCTTCGCCGAAACAGGTTTGAGCGTTTGTGTTTAAGCGGTTTGTAAACGTCTGCAGCTTTGTGCTCGTGTCACTGAAGCAGAGAGAGACGGAGTGGGAGGTAAGTGGAGGGTGGAATATGTATGAATTACTGAGACAGATCTGCATCAAGCCTGACTGGTCTGCAACAAAATCCTGGGAGGAAGAAAGAAAAAAAAGGAAATTTTGAAAAGAGGTCAAAGAAAAAGTAGACAAGAAAGACAAACAGGAGGAAAAGACGGAGCACAAAGAGAAGGAGAAGCAGCTCAGAAATGCTAACTCAGTGGAGAGGGAGCGTATGTGCTGACTCTCAGCCCCTCAATGCAAACAGCCTGCAGGAAACGGAAACCGGCGCTGAAACGCTGCTCTTTCTTTTATTTCGTCCTCTTTTAATCCCGCATTCAGGTTTTTGTCTCGTTAGGAAACAAGCCGTCTCTGCGCAGCATCGTGGATTTGTACTACACAAAGACGTGAGCGACAAAGACCGTCAAGTTGAAACCACCTTCTCTTTTCAGGGAGAACAGATCGGCTTCGACCTTGAGGGCTCGTTTCCACAGAGAGATGAGAAATCCATCGCGCAGACGTCGATACGTTTGTCCCGACTGAGTAAACAGATAGTGTCGTCTTGACAGAGCAAATATAGAAGCGACCTCAGGCCTTCCTGCGCTGCACGCCGGCATCTCTACCTGCGTGCTCCCACTTCTACATTTTCACCAAACATCCAAACGCACGGGCTGATGCACACAAACAAACATGGCAGCTGGGTTTTAAATAAACACCCTCCCCTCCCTCACATGTGCACAGACACACAGCCGTCACAAGGATCCATGACAGGAATCCAAATCTGAGCAACCTGCAGATCAAACACACGCGCGCTGAGCCACATCGCAGCTATATCTGCTTTTCCAATCTCATTTATGAGCCTTTCATAATCCTCGTTATTATAAGCAAAGCAATAATTGAAGCAGCCCGCCCCGACTGGGCTCAGAGCCCTAATACCAGCCGGGATCAAGTGTTTGTGTGGAATACAGATCGCGGTGACGGGAGTGAGAAACGAGAGGCAGACAGAGAAGCTGAAATGACAAGAAAGACAGATGGAAGAAGGGCAGAGAGAGACGGAGGCAGGAGGCGGTCTGGAGTTTAATTTGAGAGACAAAGACGTGCAGCTGCCGTCTGTCAGAGTGACTGACAGCTGGATCAGAGACTGTACACACACACACAGAGTGTGTTGACATGTTCTGCGCTCATGTTGGACACATCTGACGAATATAACACCACAAACATGTAACACGTAGCGAAGAGGAAGACAAAATGAAATGGAACGAGGCTCAACAGACCGAGATTTACTGCGCGGGTAATTTATGGGCGCTGGAATCAGTCGGGTCAGCCGCAGCAGTCGCTGCCAGCGCGTGGAGAGGCACTTGTTAAATGACTGCACTCAGGTTCTGATGCCGGGAGAGTTTTTAAAAGCATGAAGTGCCTTTAATGACATGCAGAAGGACTGGAGCTACTTGGCGTTTGGTCCTAAACGGCAGCAACAGATTACCATTAAACTGCTCAGATGAATGAAGTTGTTAATGATTCATGTGAGTTGACTGCAGCCGACTGCGGACTCGTCCAACCTGAATCCATCTGCAGCAAAGATCCTGCAAAGGCTCGACCCGGTTGTGTGTTTCACTCTCAGTACCTGAACTGGGCCGGACAATCTGTTCCATTTGTTTTCCTACAGTAACTTTAGTTTGGAGGGTTAAACTTCCTTCTTATTGTCAGCGTCAACATTAATCTGTTCACTATAAACATCACGTTCACTTCCTGTTTGACATCCGTTGGATTTTTCCCAGAAAAACAAAATTAATGCACAAACTTTTGCACAATCACAACAGGAGGAGGATTGTTTTCCCGTCACTGTGCTCAGGTAAAGGTGGAACAACTGGAATAATGACTGAGACTGTGGAAACTGTGGAAACTGTGGAAACTGTGGAAACTGTACTGATGTCATTCATGTCTCTGGTGTTGCGTCAGGCAAAGATTGTTAAAGTCTGACGCTACTTAACGCTCAGGCTGCTTATTATTCTTATTATAATCTGCCCGTCTGTCCTTCACATGTCTCAAGAACCATTAATTCAATCCACTTCTCACAAGAGCCAAAGAAGTGCAGAGTGGAGAGTGACGCTGACTGGATGAGAATGTGAAAGATCTCAGAAGAAAACACTTAGTGGATCTTGACCCCTCCAGCAGGGCGGCCATGCAGACAAATAACAACAACATACAATCGCTGGGTGCAGCCATCGACTGTGTTACACACAGAACCATGTAAAGAGAGGTTCAGGTCCAACTCCCGGTGCTGGTCAGGTCTCCAGCACTGACACAGACCTCCAGAGAGGAAGGCTTTAATAATCTGGTGGTGTAAAGTGTCAATAACGAGACAAACCTGCAGACATGAGTCATGAGTGTGACACATCGTTTATTGCGAACTGGTATTTCAAAGCACGAGCAGAAAGCCGGAGGAGACGTGACGTGAATCTCAGGTAAAGTTCCACCGAGAACAGAGCGAAAGTAATCAGATTACATTGTGGAAAAGCACCAAGACTTCTCGACACAGTCTGGTTATTTTCTCTCGCCTGACTCAAAGCTGCGTGTTCTGCATCAGATATTACATCAAAGTGCTTCATTTGATATAATATTATAATTTTCTACATATTTGCAGAGTTGTTGGAGGCAAAACGGTGATTAAATGTCTACTTGTAACCATCTGCAACCACAACTGCTACTGCCAACAAGCCTGTTTATGGACACGGGATGAGAAATAAAATGGTTGAATTAAGATGCATACAGATCCACACACACACACACACACACCCTGCTCGTTGTAAATATTGCAGCATTACTCAGGAAGCTGTAACCGACGTGACTGAACGCATGTTGAGACTGTAATCTTATTTACATCAGCTTCATATTCATCTTCCCGTCGCATCATTTATCTCACGTCTGCGGTGGATTTATGCTAATAACTTCCAGCGGAGGATCCACTCGTTTGTTTCTTTTTTCCGTGATATAATATGGCAGATATGTCATTAGCAGAACTGATGAGTCATCCTCCGTCTCACTCGGCGCTGTGACTCATCAGTTGTAATCCCGCTCTGTATTTCTGGGGATTAGATCACATTTGAACGTTTCTCACTGAATATTTTTAGAGGAAACAGAAAAGCTTCGGCTCGTTTGTTTAACAGGAAAAAACGCGTTGATTTGTTCTTTAAATGTTGTTTCTTCTCAGCGTAGGTAAGAAGTGATGAGGAGAATCATTTCAGCTGCTGTTTGATTTAATTTGGAGCATCAGGATCGTTTCACCGACACACTGTCGTCGCTCCAAGCTTCAGTTACTGACAATAAAAAAGTTGTTTCTATATGAATGAAGGTTTAACTGGAGGACATGACGGACGACGTCTCACTCTGTTGGAGTTGTTGGGAATCACAAACACTCTTGGTTGCACGGCGGCGTTAAAGAGTGGAGCATCCCTCATAAACAGTCTTTGGCAGAAGACAGCTGCTGCGGTGAACCAGCCGAACAACACACACGCTTCATCGTGGTCGTTCATCAAATTACTCTCGGAACTGAGTCAAACATTTATAAGCGACAGCTGATTGAACTTGACGATCGTCCAAACGAGAAGCTGTGAGCTGAATGTTTTCAAACTGAGCTTAAACACGTTAAAGTGTTTTGAGCTTTGAGCTAAAAAGCTTCACTTCACAAAGTCTGAGTTAGACTGTAATGAAAAGCGAGCATCTGTTATCTGTTGTTAGAAGATCCGACGTTATCAGAAATGATCTGAACTTCTTCTTCTAAACTCACACGGACATCTTTATGTGTAACTGCCAACAAAACACACATATTTTAACCGTCTCTTCAGTTAAAAACACGACAAAACAGCCACAAAAGACAGATGAACTGGGTCTAAAAGGTTCTGATGGTGGAAAATAAAAGTCAGAACTTCTTCAGGCCAAAAGGAGGAAGCTGGAGAGCATCCTGTGACTGCACGTTCTCACCCACGACTGACGCTAATTTGCTTCTCAAATCAGATCTGAAAGACGAGCCGTCTGCGCAATTATTTGCAAGGGATCAAATCCCATTTCTGGGTCCAGACATCAGCAAGATGAAGCCACAGTCCTGCTGCGAGTGATGCAAGAGATGCCATGAGGTCTGATACCAGCGTCCAGACCGTTTCAGTGCAAACATGTAGATGATTGTTGGAGCCAGTGTGGTTGTTTTAACTGTCTGACCTACAATGACGGATCAGAAACTCTCTCTGAACGGCACACAGGCAGCTTGAACTGAACCATTCGTCTTTAAGAAGTGCGTTTCATGGAGACTCGACTACTTTTCACCTTGTGGACTTAAATGTGTGGATTCATAAAAAGCATCAGCGCGGTCTCTGTGTGCTCAGCCGGTCCTCGGGTCCAGAGCCATTAGGTTGTGATTCCAAGCTACAGAAGGAACGGCAGGCGTTCCTAAAATAGCTCGGGCCTTGTTAAATATTTCAGTAACTCACATGGTAGCATAAGGAGGAGGAGGAGCTGCAGAGGGAGGCAGAGAGGAAGAGGAATAAAACATCAAAATGAGCCCCGAACAAAAAAAAAAAAACCACAGAAGTGCAGAATGATCAAGAGGAAGAAAACACACAGAAGAGTCGTCGTTATTGTGCCGCGTCATGGAAGTTTCTTGATCTTTGCTCTCGTTTGGAACGACGCTGCGATAGTTTTCAGTGATTCTGCTAAAGACACACTTTCCTCTGAAACGGCCTTCACAGAGGGAGAGAAAGAAAGAACGAGGGATGAAGAGACGGAGACAGAAGAGACGGAGACAGAAGAGACGGAGACAGACGGAGGATCAGACGCTGAGACGGAACGCAAGAAAATAACAGAGAAAGTCGGCTTTTAAAAAAGAAAAACCATACAGTCGAGATGCCAAAAGCCACTGTTGCCATGAGCTGAACACAAACACATCACCACACACACACACACACACACACACACACACACACACACACACACACACACGGTCTAAATTACATGTGTACTGAGCTCGTTCAATTCCCGACCACATTTCTCCGCCTCATCAAATCTAATGGAGGACTGCGTTCCTGCTGGTTTGGCGCTGGAAATGGGTTTTATAGCTGGAAGTCGGAGGCGGCGGCGGCAGCGACGTGGTCAGAACCTGAAGAGACTCTGCACATTCAGTAAAGACGTCTGGCACCATCGACACAGAGAACATACACAACTTACACTTTGATTTCTCTGAGTCCTTCGACCTTGTTTGGCACCAAAGACCTTAAAAACAAAGAGATATCATTAAATAAAAAAGTCTCCACGATCAGACCGAACAGCAGCACGTGATGAATCCTGACATGAATCCATTCTCTGTGAAATCTGTCTTTGATTCAATTTTTAAACAGAGATCGAGGATCAATAACGTGCTCCACATGAACGTACCGTGCAGACAGTTATACGGCTATTATCGAGTTGATTATCAAAGTTTACTTCAGCAGCAAACATTGATCCAGTCAGAGGTCAAATATATCCAACGTGTTTCATCTATTATTAATAATTAACTGATAATCGATATTTAAGGCAGCCGACTATTTATCTGAAGAAACACTGTAAAATTAAATTGACAGAATAAAACCTGAGAAATAACTTTAAACTAATAATCTGGTTTTAGTGTTAGACTTCTGATGGATGCTCTTCATATCTCATCAATACAACACAACCAGAAATCATGTTGTTTTTATTCCACACGTTACCCACAATGCAAATGGACCACCGACGTGTTAGCAGCTAACGTAGCGTGCAGCAGAGACGAGGAGCAGCTGCACAGGTTCTGTTCAGCTCACGACTGTCTGACTCCACACCAACAAACTCAATTTCAAACTTGTAGTCTTCATCCGACACCGAGTGACATCACCGGCCGACGCAACGCGCCGACGTCATCGATCGTGTTAAAGCCGAGATTTGCATAACGTGAGCTGATGCTTTGTGAGAATGTCAAAACACGTTTGTAGAACGAGCTGAAGCAAAACAAAACACTCAAGTGTTGGAATATTTTTGGCATCTCACAAATCGTGTTGTTTATTGTTAAAACACACACACACACACACACACACACACACACACACACTTTGGTTCTTCATTTGATATAATGAGTTTACCCAAAATACATTTCTAAAAATGTATTTTGGGTAAACTCTATTTTGGTCCTGCAGTTCAGGAGATGTCGGGGAATTTTACATAAACTGAAGAAGAATTAAACGGACTGATCATGTAAAATAAAAAAGTTCTATCATGTGTCTCTGCTTAATTCCAGCGACACGAACAAAATGTTGAGTTTTTCATAACAAGAAGCCAAAAACTGGTAAGTGATGAAAAAAACTCCCAGGAGTTTAAAGAAGATCGCTGATCTGCTTCCCAAAAACTATTCTGATGACGCTGCTCGACGCAGGAAAACCAGCGTACTTTGTAAAAATTGCAGTTTTGGAGGAATAAAACGAAGGCACGAGTTCCATTAAGCAGCAGGATGTCTGAGGATGTGGGTGGGCAGCGACTCTGTAACAGGTCTGTGAATCTAACGTGAGGAAGAAAACACTTTACGTCTTCAGGTCCATATGTCTGCCTGCAGTCATGCTGCTTTAGTCGTAAATGAGCCGACTGTACTTCTGCTTCACACGAAGGATGTGTGATTGTCTGTGTTGCAGAGAAGATGTGTGTGTGTGTGTGTGTGTG
>CAEMYA010000099.1:241790-257547 GCA_903131615.1 Diplodus sargus | reverse complement strand
CATCGCTCACAATCATCGTCACCATCATCACCGCTGTAAACAAGCAGAAGCCTGCCAGCATCATAATCATCATCATAACCACAACAGCAGAGACACGTCACATCAGCCGGCAGAGCTCAACTCTCCGCTGAGTTGTGTCATCTTTCTGCATTTAACCGCACATATTAGAAAACACGTCTTAGTGTCCTGCAGCGTGACGCACTGACGTCTCCTCACAAGAAGCACAGAAGAGCAGAAGAAGTCACAGACTGTGAATCCGTTTGTGTCGCAGCAGAATTTCATTAAACTGAATCTCGGATGTGAAATCAAAATACACACCGAGTTTACTGGCAGCTTTCTATCCGTCCTTGACCCTGGAGACCTGTGAGTGTGAGTGTGTGTGTGTGTGTGTGTGTGAGAGTGTGTGTGTGCAGCCACTGAGTCTACGTGATGTGGCTGCCTTCATCTTTTCTCTGTATTTCCAGCGATGTATGCGCCTGTCTGTCTCTCTCAGCTCCGTGTGAGTCGGGCTTTCATACGAGTGTCAGTTGTGTTCAAAGATGCATGTGAGCACGCGGCGCGTTCAGCCGACCACCATCACCCCCGCAGCGATCGTCCAATCACAGCTCAGCCGCTGTAACTATTCACCGACTGTCTGTGGATCTCTGAACACGATGAAGTGTTGAACACGGTGTGCTGGCAGCAGTTAGACTCAGAATCAGATGAGTTTCAATTGTTTTATCTTTTAAAAAACCTTTTTCTAAAACACAAAACCAACAGATAGTCTGGCTAGCTAACTAGCTTATTACCTAGAAAACAACCAAAACACAGCTTCTGACACAGAGATTCCACCAGATACGTGTCCGCTGTGTTGTGGCTCCGATCTGGTTTTGCTCCGCCATCCGGTAACCCCAACTGGTTGCGTTTTGAGTCCGCCACAGACGTAGTGGTGTTGGACAACTAGTCGCGAGACCGAGGAGTTCCTGCAATAATCACATAATCACTCACGACCGCAGTTACAGGTCTGAGTTATAAAAACAACAACAGGAAGTGTTCCCAACCGAAAGATTAGTAGAAGAGCTTGTGTTTGTCTCTGTTTTGAGATTTCTGCGCTGGCGTAAACACAAACTTTTTTATTTTGGAACGTAACCGGATGCTACATTGTTGTTTCGGCGCTTGACTTCCTGTCTGCTTGGTGCTAAATTCAGCTGAATTGCTGCGTCGTGCTCCGACATCCACCAGAAATAAAAGTCCTGCGTATCTGTGGCGGAAGGCTTCGGACTGCCGGAGCTACACGGAGCAGATACGCAGCGCAGCGGACCTGCTGGAAGTTAACACAGGGACTACAGCGAAACCATCAGGTCCGCTGGCGTGGTGGAGACGTAACGCAGCGGACAGTATCCGGTGGAATCGTGGGGTCGGGAAATGGTGCTACTATCTGTTAGCTACTTAACTTTGTGGAGTTACAAACCTCAGATAAAATCCTCACACAAGACCAGACATCATCATCCATCAGGTGTCAGCTAGTTTTAGCTAACGTTAGCCGCTATGTAGTCACCTGTATCGGACTGAGACAGGTTTACACTCCAACACCTAATGTCTCACTCTTTACCTGGAGCTGCGTTTTGCCCCAACACAGACACAAGAACGTTAACACACATTTAAACAGACACACACACACACACACATCAGTGTCAAATCGCAGCACCGCGGATCACATCCGTGTAGGTAAACGCACTCATGCACACAAACACACACAGTCCCGGGTCGGGGAGTCGTGCTCACCCTGTTTTTCCTCGAGATGCTCTCTGTTCTGGAACAAAGCCTGTTTATAATCCAGTGAATAATGTTCAGTAGGTCAGATGAAAGAAGCAAAGCAGCCCAGAGGGCGTTCCATCTTTTACTCTCCACTAAACGAGAGGAGGTCATTCTGGGGCAATCTTTATTCAGAATCAATTATTCAGAGAGCTTAAATCAAATTAAGCACACGTAGATGTTCATTAAAAAAAAATCTGTCTATTATAAAATCTTCTATTGTTAGAAAACGTACTTTGCTGATTTTAGATGTGTCCCAGCGGCGTGTATGTTCCTTTAACTGGAACATGCTTCTTCTCTTCTCTGCTCTGTTTGTTTGTTTCTGGTATTTCTGGAAGAGAAACCTGGAAGTGAGAAATAAATAAGAAATCTCCTCGTCCCTCGACACAAACCACCAGGGTCCTGTTCATGCATCGGCTCAGTAAAACATGCTGGAGAAGCGTCCACACAGAGCAGCTGGTCGGTGAACTCTAATGTACATGACGATATCACTGTGAAGATGGATCGTGCTGCTGAACAACATACGTGCTCAGCAGAACAGAGCTGTGCTGGTAAATAAAGAGGGAATTTCTCAGCCTGTTGAGAAACTGTGACACGTCTCCTGCCCGACACCGCCAACCCAACAAAGCCCAGTTTAATAAACTCCAGACCACCACGGCACCGCGGACAGTCAGAGGGCTGAAGGTGGGTCCGCAGCGTCTCGCCGGGCTTTAAGAAGCTTAAGTGCTGTCCTCGCCTCAGGGGGACGGAACAGGACGGGACTCACTCAGCCGCTGTCAGCAGTTCAATCTGGGCGTTTGTTGAAGCCTCGCTCTGCTGAATTTCTATGATAACGTTTGTGACAACGTTTTATTCAACCACCAAGTTTGGCTTCTGGTGTTTTAATAAAGGCTGATTTATGGCTGCACGCAGAGTAGCAGGGAGCATTCGTACATGAGTCCTGGTGGCGACAGATTGTCAGCTGACTTTCTCCTTTAAACACGGCGACTCCTTCTGCTCACAGATGTGTCTCTGGACTCGGTATGAACTCAGCTCGACCCACGACTCACTCTTGGTTTGAGAAAGAACATTACCAGTTAGAAACTCTGGCTTTTACATTCAGTAGTCACACGCTCGGCGGCGTTCAGTCTTCTTCCTCCATCATGTTTACAAAGCTGCTGGTCAAGAGGCGCAAGAGAGCGAAATTAACCTGTGATATTTATTCAACTGAAATTCAGTTAGTAAAGATATTTTTACAATCTGAAAAAAAATGACACTGAATATAAGATGTGCGTCTCACTGAACTGGCACATTTTAACCCGTGTGTCCTCCTCAAAATGACCCTCTAACCACCTTTGTGGGAAAAATGTACGTGCACAAAAGAAATACCATTAAATCACCATACATACATCATACATACATCAATATTTATTTCTGCTTTTGTTTTCATAAATCACTTAGAAAACTTCAGACCTTTTCAGGATGTTGCCCCTCTAAATGGCAGTTATTTGAATTATGAATTATTTATGACAAAAAAACCCACAAAAATTTATTATTTTCCATATAATAAGTAGATAATAAGTAGGCTTATGGGCTTTGGTGGTGATTAGAGTCTTGGATTTATCAAAGATTACCTACAACATTGATTTGATTGCATCAGTATTTTTTGTGTAGTAACAGAAACTCCCTCTAACCACCTTCATGGTCAAAATGCCTCATTGACTTCCATTAAACCACATGTTTTAATCTGACTGCCATTACAGATATTATACATCTTCTCAGACACAAAGCGGTGCGCCTCACTGGACCAGAACAGGAAGATGTTTCGGGGCTGGTTTGGACTCAGCGGGTGAGACAGACGGACCGGCAGAGGGCAACGAGCTGACAGGAGACGGGACTTTTTAAAATAGAAACTACTTTAGAGTTGGCTGAGAAGCAGTTAAGGTGACAAGCTGAGATCCCACAAATGATGGCTGCTGGTGCTCAGTGTGGCTCTGCGGCTGATGTGCTGAAGGGTTGGCAGGCTGACGCCGAGGGACTCGGTAAATGCTCAGGCTCAGGGAGCTCCGGGGAGCGGGTCTGCAGGGGCTGCAGGGGAACAGGCAGCCGGCCGGACGGCTTCAGTACATTTAAGGTTGGACTCTCAACCCGAGCGGTCTGACAACTTCACATGTGGTATATTACGTATCAGCTCGTTGAGGTCAAATTAAAGTAAATCAGATTTAAAACAAGTGAACATTTTAATGCAGGACTGGATGGATCCTCCACTCTGTAAATATTAACTACATAATTTCAAGTGTTTAAGTTAATTATAAAACTTGTGTGTTTGATCTGCAGGTTTTCATTTACGATAAACGGAACATATTTTTATGTTTCTGTGCTGAAGTTCAACTGATGAAGAATAACAAATGTGGCTCATGAGAGATGGAGATTCGAGGCTTCATGATCGTGGTTTAACTGAACGGATTTGATGTGCGTGAGCCGGTACCAGACCGGAACCAGGCTGGTACCAGGCCCGTCGTGGTCTCTGCGCCACTCAGTCTCCACCGGGACTCTCTCGTTTTCATGCAGTTCCCTGATGACTTCCTGCTTCCCTCTCGTTCTCCTTCTCTTTCCCATTTTCCACTCCTTCTCTCTTATCTTTCCTCTGTCTGCATTTCTGGCTCTTGAGTCATTCCTTCCTGCTATCAGCCGGCCGGCCTCGCCGGCTCTCTTTCCTCTCTCGGCTAAACCTGTCTTGTCCTCCCTGAGTCCCTCGTGAGCCGCTAGTCCTTCTCTTCAATCCCTGCCCGGCGTCTGCCTCCTCTCCTGCTCTAAGCCTGTATCATTTCCTTTCTGTCAACCTTCACCAGACTCCCTTCCTCCCTCTCTTTCTTCTCTCTCTCTCCTGCCATTCCCCATGACTTCCATGTTTTATCTCACCGCTGCCTTCCCTCCATCCCCTCCTAAAACATTATCACCGTCTCTCTCTTTCTGTCTTCATCACCCTCTCTCATTTCTTTCCCTCTTCCTCCGAGTCTCATTCTCTTCCCTTCTCTCTCACCCCCGTCTCTGTGTGTCTCAGCAGTGAGTGTCATGTTAATAATTCATGCCATCTCTAATCTTAAGTTGTAAATAGTTAATCAGCAGCAGAGCTGGGTGACACCTCCTCTCTGCCCATCACTGCTCCCTGGATCCAGCAGCTCTGTAGCTCTCTCTCTCGGTTTAATGCGACTCGCCCACATGCTGTCTGTCTGCTCGCCGCCGACACACCTGTTTCTCTCCGCCTCTGTGCTTTTTTTCACTCTCTGCATATTTCCTGTGCTGTTTTCTGAATGTCATTATCGTCTTCAGCTGTGTTCTACATCGCTGATGTTCCCTCTCATTCTGTATCTGTCTCGTTAACCTTATCTCCACCACCTACTAACACCGCGCACAGAATGTAATGATGAATTTTGCAGCTGGAAACTGGGAACCTCGTGTAAATGTTTCTTCTGATGCCTCTGCAAAGAATGAACTGCGTACCTTTAATGATTCAAACAGAACCGACCCATCCTGTCTCCTCCATCACAAACACATAGGGCTGATAATTATGTTACATTTTTGGTACTGCAGAGGAAGACGAAGGAACTCAAGATGCATCACTTACGTCAATAACTTTAAACTTACAAGACTGAAAGACCTTTTTTCTTTATTAGGAACTACTGACTTCCAGCAACAACTATCCACGCCAGATCTCACGTGACTTTTACCTGCATTTGATTTATTGTTTCTTATCTGAGGCTCCTTTTTCAACTTCAAGGTCAATATTGTTTTTCACTAACAACAAACCAACAAATTATCCTGCATTTATATGGAACTGAGCTTTAGGAGCGTTCCACCTTAACTGTCCTCCAGGTTACGTCACATTCTGAGATCGACTCTTCTCCACTGGCAGGACGGCGGCGAGCGGAACAAGCTGCTGCTAACGTGAGTTGTTCAAAAACCTTCTTTTTAGTAACTCTGTGTACACAAACAATGTTCTCAGTGCTCGTGTTCATGTGTAGAGACCCTGGTGATACTACGAGCAAAGTTTCATGTTGTGTCGAGACTTCTTACTGTTTTAAAAACAGAGATTTTGATGCTATCGTAAAAGTGCCCGTAGCACTTGCCATTGAAAATGAGTTTGACCTGGAAACTATGGTAAATCTTGAAAGTGGCTCTTTCGTCGTGATTATGCTTTAACACGAAGGTTTGACTCGTATACATTCACAAAAAAAGCCTCTGTTGCATTTTGGTGAGAGTTTCACTTTAACAGGAAGTCAGACTTCATGCCACGTCAGGCTCCACAGCAAAGCAAAGCTGAAAATATTAACAACAAACACTAAAAACAGAAAAAAGATTTAACTACGTAAGCTGGTCAACCACAGCAGAAGCACAAAATCAAGGAAAGAGTGATGAACACATCTGAACAAGTCAGCAGCACCAAGCAGGCTCAGACGCTCCCGGTGGGATCTGAAGTCACACGGCAGCGAACAGAGTCGTTCTCCGTGGAACCGAGAAGTTACTCCACAGCTGTCAAACTGACCATTGAGAGCAGGAACATCACACTTATTAAACTCGTCCACACAACGACTGAGGACAAGCAGAGGTGATGGTGTCGATCCTACAACAGCAGAGACAGCGACCCCGTGTCCTTCCTCTGCTGAGGTCACAGAGTCCTGACGAGCGTGCTGAACACTCGGAACAAATTCTGCCACGTCATCCTCATCACGAGCCTTCATGACTTCTGCTCTGCTGATTGATTTGCGCTCGCTCCCTCTCCAAGCGGCTCTCCATGCTGAGCAGCTAGATGAGCCTCTTGAAGCTGCAGCCAAAATATTATCAGAGGTATCATTAATAATTTCCCTGCAGCTCCTGTGTTTCCTGGAGGAGGAAGAAAAACATTCTCTCCAACACACACAATCACAGATTACTGAGAATCCAATTTGCAGTGAAAATTTTACTGACATGGCAGATTTGTAGAGTTAATCTTTGCAGTCGTTACCCGACGTGACAGTGGGAGAGTATTGTTTACACCCCGTGTGTGTGTGTGTGTGTGTGTGTGTGTGGTCCTGGAGACACCTACTGCAGCAGGAGCGACCACAGGAGAGTCACAGCTGTGCAAGATGCATCCAAGAAACTCTACAGGTAACACACAACATGAGTGAAACAGGTGAGCCGTCATGTTTAATGTTGTTCGTTCCTTGTATCAAGTAGGAGAATCTGTCCATCTTCTTCTGCTGAACCGGGTCGTGGTCATTTGGATATTCCAGACATCTCTCTCTTCAGCTCCTCTGGGATCTGGAGGCGTTCCCAGGCCAGATGAGATATGTAATCCCTGCAGTGACTCCTGGATCCGCCCCGGGTCTCCTCCCAGGTAGTCCTGGCCCGAAACCCTCCAAAGGGAGGCAGCCAGGAGGCGTAATCAGCCGTCAGCCTGAGGAGCAGCAGCTCACTCTGAGCTCCCTCGGACAGATGAGATGAAATCATATATGTGTCAGGACTAACACTGGTTAAACACACAGTGACATATACACACATGCAGGTGAATGCTGCCCTGCAGTGCAGGTTTCTGATCTGTAGCTCGTCTGAGAGTCAAACACAGTCATGGACTTCACCGGTGAAAGTTCACCGACGTCGAACTCCTCGCGAAGCCACGAAGCAAATTTGCTTCGCAACCAGATGCGAATGTTTCATTTGCTCCTTTGCTCACACAGAACAGAGGTGAACACACACCTGTGTTGACTTCTAAAGGTCGACTGTGACAGGACGGTGCTGAATAAATCTCACCTGCTCCAAACGTCCGTCTCTCACGTCCTGTGTTCAGCGGAACCATACACTGAAAATAAGTTGTAAGAAAGAGAAAGTCGTCACATCGTCTCAGTGCGGCTGTGACGATGAGTCTTCTTTCTCTGCAGAGATCCAGAGCTGCTCCTGAACTCGTTCTTTAACACTTACAGTCGTGTCAGATTCACAGAGGATTCACATCACTGAAGATCTCGACAGTTCTCACACACCACCAGATGCCTGCAGGCAACGTTAGACTGTACTAAAAAAAAAAAGGAGAAAACTTTGAAGAACTCGGCTGTGTCAAGTATGAATCACTCGCTCGCTCTCACCATTTCACATCCTACTGAGGGAGCAGGATGCTAAATATGTAAAGACAACACGCTAATGTAACGACGGACTGACAGAAAACACGACCTGGAGGATCAGACTCGGTTCACAGAACCACACAAGTTGTTTCATTAAGTTGTGAAGCGCTCTACATGTTTCCGTGCTCGTCACTCTGCCCTCACCTCTATTTCTGCAGCTCTTATTTCTCAGCGTTTGAATGTCAGCATGGGCTGAATCACCCATTTGCTGAATGTCTCTGCTACGTCTATAAATCTATTTGTCTCAATCTTGCTTCGTTCTCCTCCTCTCACTCTCATAAATTTGAATCCAAATGTATTTCCCTGCCACCAGAGGATAGAGAACCCGTTGCCAAAGCGATACACTCCATCGACTGAGGCCATGTTTCCCCCCAGACGGCTTGACATTTACATTTCAGGGCATCTACCTGTCTGCCGTAACAGCAGAGACTCAGAGTGACTCAACATGCTGAGAAATCGAACATTACGTGAGAAACAAACACCTGCAAATAATCATTCAATGAGTTTCTTCATTGACGAGACGACTGACCTCGTCATGGTGTTTCATCAGCGCCACCAGCAGAAGCTCACACTGAAATATCTCCACATCTACCGAACGAACGTCTTCCACAGACATTAGCGGTTTCCAGACGATCGCTCCTGCTGAGGCTGTGAGTGAAACGTCTCAGCACCGATCTCGTGGACTGACAGGAGATGTGGAGCACACTCATGTTCCCGTCAGGTAAAAACTGCAAGAACTCAACTCGGATTATTTGAAACTCAGCTGAGCTGCAGGGAGACGTCGATACGCAGCAAAACTGAACATGAAACCATGTTTGTAATGAGACAGTCTGTCAGAAACATCCAACCAGCAATTAATGAACATGTCAACATAATTACTGTAATATTTACACCGTGTTTCGAAGGCGTCTTCTCTTGTTGCAGTGATTCAGAATCCTCCACATCCTCTTTTGTTTCCTCCGGCGTCCGTCTTTACCTTTCTGCATTTTTCTCTCTGATTAGCTTCCGTCGTCCCGTCGGCCTCCTCGTCGTCGTCTCTGCGGTTTTTAAGTGAATCTCATTTTTACATAAATATCCCTCCTGGTCATTTTAAATCATTCGCTTTCTTTATGTGTTTCTTGTTTTTCAGATTGTCTCTTTATTCCTCTTTGTTCCGTTGCCTCCAGTGTTTCTTTCCAATCATCATTTTTCTTCATCTCGTCCTTTATCTTACCTCCCTCTCCGCCTCCGTCCTCACCTCTCGCTCTCCCTCCTTCCTCCTGCAGGTGAGGTGTACTAACACTGTATCTGCATGATGTTGTGTACTTAGTTACCTTTCTATATGTCGCTGATGTCACGTGAACAGACACAACTATTGATTGGAAAGGTAACCGTGTGAATTCCTGCCAGATTAGATGTTGGAGTGTTTGAAGTTACACATGTTTAATTTAAGGATTCACACTTCGAAGTATCTGAATTCAGGAAATGTTCTCATTTTTGTTTGTTTCTATCAACATTTCCACAATACGTGTCACATCACCTGCAGGTTTCTTGTCTCTGAGCTGACGCTCCTGTCAGGAGATGGAGGGAGTGACGGTGATGTGACGGCTGGGAGAGAAAGCTGCCAAGCCAGAGACCACCGTTCAAGACTGTGTTTCAATATTTACGAGCATGAAGCCAATGGATATTTTCAAGGAGACAAGTGAACGTTTTCCCGTCATGTTTACAGTAACAGAATCTGGTGTTTTAGTCCAGCGGTCTTCTACTAACCCGAGGCTCAAGAGGGTTTTGTTCCTGAACCTCACCTGAACAACTCGTCCTCATCAGACCGTTCAGGTCGACTGAAGTCAGATTATTTCGACACATATCTACGTTTCCTCTTTGACGAGAGCCTGGTGGAGGAACTCATCTCTATGGAAACAAAAGAGGAATGTAAGTCCATTAATAACCCCCCAAACTGTAAGTATTCAGCATCATCATATCTTATAATGACAGTGACAAAGAAACTGCATTTAATTAACATGTTCCACGTCTACAGAGACGAGTCTCAGATCATAACACGATCAGTTCTGTGTGATGCATCACTTTTCTCAGATAAGTGATATCAGTCTGAGGTCGCTGCACGTCACGGTCATCGTGTGTCTGAACTATAAATATATGTTCTTTTAATACCAGACACTTCAGAACCTTTCAGGAAAGCCTGCAGTCGGACACAAGAAGCTGCTGGAGCTACTGGAGGCACCAAAGACGTGAAGGTTTTATGGGTTTTATTTTCTGTCTTTACTGCATCAACATTAGAGCAGAGAAAGATCAGATCATAAGGTGTGTTGACCCAGAGGGGACGAAAGAGAGAAAGATGAGGAGGAAGGTGGAGAGTGAGGAAGGATCCTCGTTAATGCTGAGCTGCTGCAAGAGTTTAAATGAAGCATCTTTAATGTGGTTTTGGCAAAGAGAAGAATTTCAATATTTACAATATTAATGAGGTAATAATACAAACTTTTGCCCATAACTGACTAAACAAGCTGTTCTTATCAGCCACGGCAGCTTTCTCTTTGGAGTTAATATATTTCAATAAACAAATATATAAATGGCTCAATCAGTTAATTATTTTACTATTAAACGACACAGCGGACCGATCCGGCCCGCGGTGAGGCGTGCAGTTGATGTACCCACTGTTGATCAACCAATCAGGGAAGAGTCGCCCTGTGAAACACTTTGAGTGACAGCACAGTGATGATGTTCACGTGATGAAGCAAAGATGTGCAAAGAAATTCAATAACAAAGCATTTTTTTAAATGATGTCACCAGTACAGAGTTAATGATGGAAATCCAGACCTACTGGAGTTAATTAAAACTGTACGAGAGAAGAAATAAAAGACTCAAAGTAACATCATCATCACATCGACCGCCAAACAACTGAAGGATCCAAACACATGGCATCAACATTCAAACACACAGATAAGCATGAACACACTGAAGGAATGAGAACGAATGAAGCTGCAAATGTCTCACAGTTTAAAGTCCGAGCAGCGCCAGTCGTCCTCTGCAGGCCGTGAAGCCGAGCTGTGACCATCAGGCCGGCGACACCGAGAGTGGGAACAAACCAGAACTGCTCAGAACTGCGTCCACTCTCAGCTTCATCAGGAGGTCACACAAGCATGTTGTCCCATATCATTAAACTAAAGGTACATTTTAACATTTTAACAGTGTGCTCTCCTGAACAACACTGAAGGACTTCAGGATGACATCACACTATTTCTTCCGACGCTCCCGATGGAAAAAAGTCAGATTTCCTTTAAATGCTCGAAGACTTCATGTTGTTATTTTACAGTATTTGATGAAACGACCGGCGCTCTGGACTTTCTTAGGAGGACAATCTTGTAAATGTACATTATTAGAATTTCTTCATTTATATTCCCAAATATTGTTTCAGTGTATAAATATTTACTTTAACTGAATATCTAGAAAACACACGACGGGATGTCGGAGCTGATTGTGATAAAACAACACAAATGAAGCAGATTCACAGCAAAGAACAGCTGGAGTCCACAGAGCCCGACCGGCACCAGCCAAACACATCAGAACACGACACACACATTCATCTTCTCCCGCCAAATTAAAAGCATGTCCACCAAAACAGCAGAGCACATTCACCAGCCGGCCGCCTGCCTGCACACACTCCTCGATCTAGTTCTGTTCTGAAGTGTCTGAATGTGCGACTGAGCTCCAGAACTGCAGTCAGAACCTGATTCTCCAATCATACAACACACACAGCCACACTGCTGTCAGTCTGCTCTGCTCTCAGACTGCACAGGTGAGCTGTAATTACTCAACTCACCTCTAGGTGGGGATGTGTCATCACACACACACATACACACACACTCTCTGATTCACACTTCTCTACACAAAGGTCATACTGCTGTCAGATTAATATTAATGGACTTAATGTGTTATTTTACGTGTGGTCTGTACTGTCGGCTCCAGCCGAGCAAACAGAACCGCTGAATCCAGATCAGCTGGCACAAAGATTCAGCACAGCTCCACTGCTGGTCCTCCAGAAGAGTTTCCTCTCAGAGAGAGACGCCACTGAAAACAAGTTAATGTGTTCGAGTGCAGCTGGAACTCTGAGTGCTCGGTCTCGACCCGTTCTGATACATGTGGATGATTCACTGAGACGCCTGAAGGACACGTTCAAGTGTTCTGCCTCCAAAAAACAGGAGAAGTGATGAAATGCAACTACAAACTGAACTCAAGGTCGAGACGACAGAAGTGAAGCAGCTCTGCTCTCTCCTCTGTGAGCTCTGCTGCAGATTCATCACACTCACATGTTGCTTCATGCTAATTGGACTCATTATGTGCTGTTATACATCCAAACCTCCTTCTCTGAGATGATTGTTTTACATCTTCTATCTTATCTTTAAGTCAGGATTTCTCTCTGTGGAACAAACAGGCTGATAACAACACGTGCAGCTGTGTTTGATGAGGGCGCGGCTGCCATGGTAACTGCAGCACCGCCGTATGAATGAATGAGCCTCAGCGACAAACTGAGAAGAAGAAACGACTTCAGGGACGAGAAACAAAACAATCAACTCAGTCGAACATTCATGTTGAGGCGACTGGAGCGCCGTCCTGTCGACAGCTCAGGCGACGGGATCAAATGTCATCACTTAACGCTTCTGCAAACCACAAATACGTCTGAGGTTATAACGTGGAGCAAACGTGTCATATCGTGTTCACATCATGTTGAGCCACCTGTGGCAGCCGGACGTGGAGGGGAAGGTGGCGGCGAGTCACACCGGTCAATATTTCTAAGGTCACCTGCAGGTGTTTCCATCTGTCTCTTTCAAACAGGTCTTTCAGTCAAGCTGCCAAGCTGAAGATTAAACCTCAACAAATGTAAATTTGCAACCGGAAGAAACGTTCAGTTGTATCTGACAACATCTGTAGTTTAGCAGAAACGTGCGCGGCTAACTTTTGTTCTGGAGACGGACAGACGGGTCAGTCGGTGGATCTCTTGTGCTGAGTAAACTGTCCTCACAGGATGGTTTGATAGAGAACCACTGGATTGGACCAGTCTCTGACCTTTTGGTGCATATTACATATTATATTATATATTAAGTTACGCTTCGTTACTGCACTACCAGAATATTTTTTTACGGTTATGTGATTGCGCGGCAGGTTGGGCGGGTCGAGTCAGAGGCAAACACGCCATCTGCTGCAGCAACATACTGTCAGTGATGAAAAACACAACATGTAAACACCTGAAACATCTGATGAACTTGTTTAAAAACACAGAACAGAACGTGGATGTCAGCACATAGAAAGTGCTGATTGCTGGGTGAGTTTTACTCTGTCAACAATGTGAAAGTAAAACAGGGCAGATTGTTACTTTTGATACAAAGTAATTAGTAAATTAATATCACTTCTTTTTAAGAGTAACTTATTACACTTCTTGAGTAACTTGCTGTGTGGAAATGCTAAACTGTGATGTTATTTGTTACTTGAGAAGAGTTTTACATGAACATTCACTCTGAAGGGAACTGAGGAGAGAAGAGTTGCTGAGTGATGTCCTTGATTTTGTGCCCGAGTCAAAGCTTCGCCTAAAAGTATAATTACGACGATAGAGACACTTTAAATACTTTAAATTCCACCTTAACTGTCCTCCAGGTTACGTCTCATTCTGAGATCGACACTTCTCCACTGGCAGGACGGCAGCGAGCGGAACAAGCTGCTGCTAACGTGAGTTGTTCAGAAACCTTCTTTTTAGTAACTCTGTGTACACAAACAATGTTCTCAGTGCTGGTGTTCATGTGTAGAGACCCTGGTGATACTACCAGCAAAGTTTCATGTTGTGTCGAGACTTCTTACTGTTTTAAAAACAGAGATTTTGATGCTATCGTAAAAGTGCCCGTAGCACTCCCATTGAAAATGAGTTTGACCTGAAAACAGAAATACGGTAAATCTTAAAAGTGCCTCATTTGTCGTAATTATGCTTTTACATGAAGGTTCATTCACAAAGAAAGCCTTGGTTGCTGTCTAACCACAAACTGTTGAAGCACACGTGCAGCTCTCATCAGCTCGTGCACTCCGTTAAAAACACCGGCTGACAATAAAAGCAGAACCACAAGAACCGCTGAAGTAATTGTGTCCTGTGTGGCGTCCAGAGGCTGCGGTCCAATCAGACGGCTGATTGGATCCTGGGCCGTGTTGTGCTCGCGCCAATGAAACAGTTTCACTTTGGATCCTGAGTGGCTCCATCTGCTGATATATACACACACACACACACACACACACACACACACTCCTGAAGTCATTCAGCCAATCAGATGTCAGCCTGCTCCTAATGCGTCTAATTGTGCTTTTTAACGAACTCATCTGCATCATTATTGGATCCACGTGCTCGACATGCACGAGACATCCAGGTGTGATGAGACCACGCCGAGCAGCGCAGCGAGCGTTCTGCTGATTCCATCTTGTTTCTCTTCTGTAGGTTCCTGATTTCATTTAACTCACTCGCACAAGTGAATCATTAAAGTTCTTTATCAGATCTTCTTCTCTTCTTCGAGACATTTATAGCCGACAAAAATAACACAGTTCTCTGCTCATTATGCCTTCACCTTAATTTCTGAAGCCTTTAAGCTTCTCTGAGAACATTTTGTGTGACATTTAGTGCATTTAACCACTAAAAAACATCTAAATATCAGAAATGAACGCTTGATTTGAGAAAATAGAGACTAAAAACAAGAGTTATTATCCATCGGTGCTTCTGAGCGTCGACTCTGAAACTGTTCAAAGGTTTGAACTAAATAAAAAACAAGCCGAGTTTCAGATCAAATTACTTTCTGACACATCTGACCAATAATAACAAGTTTAATAGAGATACAGACTGAAAATAGATGTTATGTTTTATTACATTTACAGATTTTTCTATCAAGTAAACATAACTTATATAAAGACTTAATTTATCATCAGCACGAGGCGTCAAAGTTTCTTGACAGCACTTAATAATCCGTGTTCACTCACAACAACAGACTAGAAACTGATTTAATCTAAATATAAGATTATTGCACAAAGAGACTTTAGTTGTTCATGTGTGTGATGAGTGTAACAGCTAACATTGTTTCATGTTTATACATGTTGTTGCAAACCACAGATACGTTCCAACTTTACATTTCTTTATGTTCATTCTATGTTCAGATGAAGCTGTGTTTGGGATAAAGAACAAAAAACGTGGTTAAAGTGAGGAAAGACAGCGGTCTCTGTCTCAGACAGCAGTCTCTGTCTCGGACAGCGATCTCTGTCTCGGACAACGGTCTCTGTCTCGGACAGCGGTCTCTGTCTCAGACAGCGGTCTCTGTCTCGCGCAGCGGTCTCTGTCTCGGACAGCGGTCTCTGTCTCAGACAGCGGTCTCTGGCTCAGACAGCGGTCTCTGACTCGGACAGCGGTCTCTGACTCGGACAGCGATCTCTGTCTCGGACAGCGGTCTCTGTCTCGGACAGCGGTCTCTGTCTCGGACAGCGGCCTCTGGCTCTGACAGCGGTCTCTGGCTCCGACAGCGGCCTCTGGCTCCGACAGCGGTCTCTGTCTCGGCCAGAGACCGCTGTCCGAGCCAGAGACCGCTGTCCGAGCCAGAGACCGCTGTCTGAGACAGTGGTCACTGTCGGTCTCTGGCTCGGACAGCGGTCTCTGGCTCTGACAGCGGTCTCTAGCTCGGACAGCGGTCTCTGGCTCGTCAGATGTGTCGTCCAGCTGTTGTTTCTTTACTGCTGCTCATTTTCATCCCAGCTCCTTCTAATCATCTCAGATCCCAGAGCAGCTGGGATGTTCGGAGCACACAGTTAACTCTCCT